>NW_024121139.1:0-102419 GCF_016745375.1 Pimephales promelas
TGTGTGCGGGAGGGGAGGGCTGTTGTCTGTGTTTATGTGTGTGTGTGTGTGCTGGCTGCGATTTTTCCTACAAGTCCTTGTCTCTAAGTCCTTGTCTTTTTGCATAACAATTTTGCATAACAATATTTTTAAATGACAAAATAGGCATATAACCCCCATCTTTTAAATGTATAGTTTGCTTTAAATAAAAGTAAGATTGTATTTGTAATTGAAGTTGAATGAATTTAAAATTCATGTGCTATATTTCAATATATTTGTTTTCCTTAAGATTTTTAAACACTAACTTCATTCTTATCTGAATTACAAATATTTGTTTCTGTTTAAAATAATACTCTGACTAAAAACACATTTGATGTTTGTTTGTTTTTTTGGATTTTTATTTACATGTATTTATGTGTGTGGTGTGTGTGTGTGTGTGTGTGTGTGGTGTGTGTGTGTGTGTGTGTGTATATATAAAGTGCAGGGTTTTTTTAGATAAAGTAGAATTTCTATAACTATGTGTTGAACTAATAAATCACTCTTGTGTGTGTTAAACACAATCTACTTAATACAGACAACTTCATTATAAAGATAAATAACAAATCCAAAAAATATATGATTATATTCTATGACAAAAAAAGCCATTACAAACTATATTAATGGAAAATACACATTGCTCTTTGTATTGTTGTAAAATCTTTCATGAAAAACAAGATAACAAAAATCAAAAAGATAAATTATTTTAGATATAGCCATGTTTTAAATGTATAGCAGAGATGTTAATTGAGGCAGCAACATACAAACTTTCTAGAACAACATGGACCTGAATAGCTGGTTTTTATGGAGGACAGTGAAGAGGAAGAGGGTGCAAATCAAACAGCTCATTCTCAGACTACACAGCAAACAGCTTAAGTTTTTGGTGCTTTGTTTGAGGTTTTTAGTGCTCTGTCCTATCTATTATCAACATATAAGAGATAGAACAGAACAAGAAAGGCAATTAATAATCTGTCATTGCGTCACTGCATTATGATATGAAAGGCTCAGTACAGTGTGGCACAAAACGCTTATGCGCATCCCGAGTGGAGAATGATGCGCTTAAAGCCACATGGAGTTACAGCGCACAGCGCATCGAGTCCGCATTGATGCAAGCTCTACAATACACTTCTTTTTGATAGTCAAAGCGGGGGTTACGTTTTTACACGTCGTACAGAATAACCCTAAAGGCACCAAGGTGGCGGTGCCACCGGCTTTATATTAAATATAAATATAGATGTGAGCAGCGATAAAGCGCCAAAGCCGGCGGTACCACCATCCCGGTGCCTTTGGGTAACTAAAGGCATCGGGGTTGCGGTGCCACCGGCTTGGGCCCGCAATCGCTGCTCGCAGCTATATTTATTATTATTATTATTATTATTATTATTATTTATACGACTATTTGGGCACTTTTGGGGCCCTTAACATGCTCAAAAACTCTTGAAACTTTGCACACGGGTCAGAATCCGCGGCCATCAGGGCCGGGCTGAAGATGGTTCTCGGGCGTGGCAGGGGGGCTAGACAGCGCCCCCTGGAACGGGGTCCGAAAACTTGGTCCATAAATCAAACACGCTTGCATGTAATAATATGAAACTCGGTGCACATATAGATCTCATCGTTCATATATACCTCAAACTATTACTTTTTACCCCAGCCCAACAGGAAGTCTGTTATTTAGGGTTGTTCATAAAACACTCACAATGGAATTTGAAGTACTCCTCCTAGAGAATTCAAACACACGGCACGAAACTCGGTCATCATGAAGTTAAGGCATTGAGGATGAAAGTTTGCGAGGGGATTTTTGATATCTCGCACGGTTTGGCCGTGGCGAGGAAACGAAATTATGGCGAGAATCGTGAAACAGGAAGTGTGTCAGAACTTCAGCATACATTAACTGATCTTGATGAAACTTCAGCAGTTTGTTTGTTGTAAGAGGACGATCACATGGATGTGAATATTGTGAGTCAAAGTTATAGCGCCACCAACTGGCAGCAGGAAGTGTGTCACTTTCAAAATGCTTTGAAATCACCCTCTTATTTTTACCCGATTTGCTTCAAACTTAATCTGTATAATGTAAATACATAGCAGATGAAGACCTGTGAATGGATTCTTGATATCTTTGATACTGTTGCCGTGGCAACGCATCAAACTTTAAAATTCTTTTTTTTGATGATTTTGAGACTCTTGGCGGCTTTTGGGGCCCTTAACGGGTATAAAAACTCTTGAAACTTTGCACACAGGTCAGATCCCACAGCCATCAGAGCCGGGCTGAAGATGGTACCTGGGTGTGGCAGGGAGGCTAGACAGCGCCCCCTGGAACGGGGTCCGAACACTTGGTCCATAAATCAAACACGCTTGCATGTAATAATATGAAACTCGGTACACATGTTGATCTCATCGTTTCATCTATACCTCACGCTCTTACTTTTTACCCCAGCCAAACAGGAAGTCGGCTATTGAGGTTTGTTTGTAAAACGCTCGCAATGGAATGTGCAATACTCCTCCTAGAGAATTCAAACACACGGCATGAAACTCGGTCAGCATGAAGTCAAGGCATTGAGGATGAAAGTTTGCGAGGGGATTTTTGATATCTTGAACGGTTTGGCCGTGGCGAGGAAATAAAATTATGGCGAGAAACGTGAAACAGGAAGTGTGTTATAACTTCAGCATACATTAACTGATCTTGATAAAACTTCAGCAGTGTGTTCGCTGTAAGAGGACGATCACATGGATGTGACTATTGTGAGTCAAAGTTATAGCGCCACCAACTGGCAGCAGGAAGTGTGTCACTTTCAAAATGCTTTGAAATCACCCTTTTATTTTTACCCGATTTGCTTCAAACTTCATCTGTATAATGTAAAAATACAGCAGATGTAGACCTGTGGATGGATTCTTGATATCTTTGATACTGTTGCTTTGGCAACAAATCAAACTTTAACATTCTTTTTTAATACTTTTGGGACTATGCTTGACATTGCTTGAAACAGATATAGATACAGATAGCTCGACAGATAAATCACATTTATTAGCCAGTAGGCATGTGCAACTTTGTCAAAAGATTAAAGTAATGTCAAAAAAGTAAACAGTAAACACTAAAAGCCTCATATCTTCTAAAAATGTAATTATACATCATTTGTTTCTAAATTAAATTATACAAATATTATAATTAAACCAGTTTTTCCCCTTTTTTCATTTAAGAATTATGTTTACGTTCAAAAACAGCCAGAATGGTTTTAAAATTCAGAAGAAGAAAAAATAATCTGAGTCATACGTAGTGCTATACTGCCCTCTTGTGTTCAATATCAGTTAGGCCTATTGTGTATATTCCCACCGGTTAATCAACGTGTGACTCCGCTGGGACTCGGGAACTTTTAAATCGCTTACTTAAAACCGAAAGTCAAAATACAGATATCCGCACAAGACATTAATGTTGTGGAGTAGAGCAAGCATTTTAAATAAATTCCTATTAAGTAGGATTGAACTAAACAGAATGAACGTTCACTCTGTTCTGCTGGTTCCTCGCTGTTGGCGCGCACAGTTATGAATGCTTGTGCAGCCATGAGTTTTAGTTTAATTTTAAAATTAGCGCAATTTCGGGATTTGTATTATTTGAATTTATTTTTAAAAAACACAATATTGAGTTTTATTGTAACACTGTTTAATCGCGCCCACGGTTATATTTTGTATATTATATATAATTATAATGTATTATCTGTATAAAATAATACTACAATAAAAAACAAATTTGTGACCGACCTGATCCAGCAAAATTAGTCACAGTGACCCAAATTCAAAAATTGAGATTTTGATATTAATGGAAAGAGGACACTGTAAGCTTTCAAATAATACCTTGGTCATACCTTGAATGGTTGTAAAGATATACAGATTTGAATTCTGGTCGTCTGCCCTTTTTTTCCAATTGAAAACCTAAGAAAATCGCTTTTAAAGTTTTTTTGCCCGTTTTTTTTTTTTTTTTTGTTGATATCTTTCAAAATCCATAGCATTTTAAGGGATAAACTATTTATTTTATATAGCTTAATTTGACCAAATAGATTAACATATATAAATGCAATTTAACGAGGCTGAAACTCAACTTATTTTTAATTTTTTTGAAATAAATAATTAAAAAGTCACTTTTACAAAAATGTTCTAAAATCAGAAAGATTAAAGGAGTCAGAGAGAAATTCAGTTTTCATACGGATTAGCCCACATAAGCAGAGAGCAGTCTGTTTTCTTTTATTTTGAATGGTTGTGTTTAAAAGTAGACATTTCAATATATATGTCTGTGAGGATACCTTATACGCTGACTTTCGGTTCATGAGACAAGCTTCAGTTCACGTGCCGCGCGTCTCCGCGTCGTGATTAGGCCTAGCCTATTGTCTGCAATTTATTTCTTATTATTAAATCCTAGTAATTGGTTGATGAAACATTGATTTAAATTAAGATAATTATTTTAAAACGAAATTTACTTTAAAGAAAGGCTTTGTGCTTGCATGTTTAAGCTATGTGAAAGTTTTAGTGCTGCTTCCAGAGAACGGTCACGTTCGGATTGTTTTTCCTCATAAATGCGAACACGGAAAATAAAATAAAGATTTTATGTTCTGGAGAGAGTCAACCCTTCTTCATCCGGTGAGTATTACTTTTGGTTTGTGCAGTGTGGTTCACATAGGCCAATTTATTAAAATATTTAATTATCTGGGAATTGGATCTCCTCCATAATGCTGAAATTGCCCAATTTAAAAAAATTTAGTAATAATTTAAGTTTTGTGGTGTAAGTCTACGTATTTTATAATGTTAACTTCAAATAATACTAATAGTAATTTAAAGATGTTGTAGCATTGGGTCTGGACGTGAAGGATAACTTCGGGAGTTGAAGGGACGTGTCGGTGTCGTGATTCTGTCTTCTCACACCGCGACACAGGTTCGTGGATCTGAGTGTCGCGATCGTTACAGCCTTACATAGGCTATATTCTTCTTGCAGATAAATATACTCACGCAGTTTAGGTTAGAAGCCTCCAGTGAGTTCAACGTTTCAGGGGATACCCGGGAAATGCTCAGAGGTGACGAGGGGAGTTGAGAAGAGCAATGTTTATTTCAGCGAATTTAAAGCTTTGACAACTTTAATCGTTATTTAAATACCTTTACTCAATTATCTCGACTACGAAACCCTGTGAGATTATTTTTGAATGTCTGTTCTTTGAAATTAGCAAAAAATATATATATATATATATATTTTTTTTTTGTTGTTATTTCATGGTTTTTCCACATAATCGGCCCATATCTTAAAATGGAAGGTTGCAACTTCCGACTCATTTCGCCAGAGCGGGTCACATTTGATTTTTATTTTTTAAACAATGTAATGTGTAACCCTTAAAATAAACAGATTATTTGATAAATTGTATATTTAAATCTGCATATTGTAGCCTAATATCTGCAGGGCAGCCTAGTCTTAATAAATGTATGCTTCATTTTTCATTAGTAAATTTGATCAATAAATTCAATAATTTAGAATAATAAGACACTATAGGGCTTTTACCCTAGGTAAGGCTGATCAAATTAAATCGGTTACACAATAATGTTACGAGATTGGTTTAACAGGAGTCAATTAAAAATCGCTGTAAAGAACGATACTTTTAAACATAACCCTAAATCACCATAAGGTGTCGCCAGATGACCGTCTTAATGAACGAGTCATGGATTCAAAATGCTGAATCATTCAGTAATGAGAAAACACATTGCTTTGAGATGCGCGATGGGTCGCTGTGATCTTTGTTTAACTATTTTCTCTGCTGAAACAGAAAAAAGTCAATATTGCATCTAAAAAGTCAATATTGCATCTAAAATGTAAGTGACTTGACTTGTGTGTGTGACTATGTTTGTTGTAGTGATAAGAGTTGCACCCTTGTTAAAGTTTAAGGCCTTGTGTTTTTGGATATATATCTTTCTTTCTTTTTTTTTTTCTTTTTTTTTACAAAATATGCATATAACCCATATATTTTAGATTTATTATTTGCTTTAAATTAAATTAAGATTGTATTTTTGGTAATTGAACCTGAATGAATTTAAAAATGAATGTGCTATATTTCAGATCATATATTTGTTTTTCTTCAAATTTGAACTAACTTTATTCTCAGCTGAATTATAAATATTTTATTTCTGTATAAATTAAAAACACATTTGATTTTTCTTTTTTAATCAATGTAGAATGTGTAACTGAAATATAAACAGATTAGGGCTCTGTTCGAGGACAAGTAACTAAAACCAATGCGACATGATGAATGTTTGTTTCCCAAACCATCTCAGAGTAACAGCTTACTTTTCTTTCTTACTATATTCTTTCTTACTATAAACTGTGCTGTAGAGCTTGCATCAGTCAAAGCAGGGTTACATTTTGCATGTCGTGCACAATAAACCTAAAGGCACCAGGGTGGCGGTGCCACCGGCTTCATATATATATATGTATATATACAGTATATATATATATATATATATACAGTATATATATATATATATATATATAGCTGTGATCCGCGATGAAGGGCCAAAGCCAGTGGCATGGCCACCCTGGTGCTTTTAGGTAACTAAGGAACCGGGGTTGCGGTGCCACCGGCTTGGGCCCTTCATCGCTGCTCGCAGCTATATTTAATGTTTGAAAATGTTATTTATTACAAACACCTGATTGTTCATGTTTGTTCACTTAATTCATTGTGCATTAAATAAATAATGGATTAAAACTTTACAAACAACTTTAAAAATGTGTTAGTGTATACTATTGTTTATTTTAGGTCATTTTATCTAATCTTTTTCTAAAGTGTTTATAATACAAATGTACAGTTTCCATACTTGTAACCGTGATAAACACTTAAATATATGTAAATTTAAACTAAGCTTTGGTACCGAAATTGGTACCGAGAACCGTGAATTTTAACTGGTATTGGTACCGAATACTGAAATTTTGGTACCGTGACAACACTATAGTTATGTTTATTTAATATCATTTTAAAAAGAAGCATAAACACAACAAGGGGTGTCTGTTTTATCTGTTTTTGTGACTAACGTTTCTTTAGTATAACCGTGCAGTATAAAATTCAATATAAATATTGCATTGGACTCTACGATCGGCGGAAGTTATCGAGCATCCTTAAACCTTCACCGGAAATGCCGCCGTGCAAAGAGCCCATTGAACTGATTACACATATGCTTTAAGACCATAGATTGTAAAAAAAAAAAAAAAGCGTCTGACGTCACCCATAGACTTTCTGAATAACGCTTTTGAGGCCGTTTATGGGGGGGTATGGTACCTTTTGAAAATCTTGGGAAATCCCAACCCTGCCCATTCTGGCTAATCAATATATGGATAAAAGGGCGGGCTTTGTGTGAGACTTAGCCGGCCGGTGGAGGCGCCTCTTAGCTAGCAGCCTTAGCTATCTGTGTAATGTTACAAGGTCTACTGGCAGACTAGGCTACTTTTTACTGTCTACTACATTCAGTGGAAAACTCTGACATATTTGGCAAAAGTTCTGCCACTGGACAATTAACGTGCATGCATGTAATTGTCGGATCTATGTATTTCTTCACATGAGAATATTTTGCCAACAACGTCATATTAGATCTTATTAAATGACAAATTAAACACAATGTACTATTTAAATCGATTTCTGGACATCAGTATGTTATTGTAGATACATCGGATTTATGATTTAGTATTGTATTAGCCCCCCAAAACCGCAACTGTCCCTACCTCTCAATCTCAATCTCAATAAATCATATGCACTGTCTCAGAACAAGCTGTTCTAAGATGTGTTCTAAGACAGCGCTTTGTGACGTAGAATTGAGCAAGGGGTTTGATTGACAGTGTGGTTGTGGCATAGAACCCACCCTCGGTGATCTGTATACCATCCTCCATTGTTTCAACGACAGCCGGTAATGTCTCTTGGAAACATAAACGTTCTGTCGTGGGTTAATCCTGTTGTTGTGGCTTGAAAGTTAATCCTCAAGTGTGGATCGTCGTCTACTGTCTGTTTGCGATCCACCGTCACCTCCAGTAACAGTAAGTGTATTTTATGATTTTTGAGCAAATAGTCTTTTCAGTCAATGTCAGCCAATTCAACAACAAATGCGTCTAAAGTTGTTGTCGTCGTAGGATGTCTGTGTAGGCTATATAATTCAAACCTTGTTTGTATAGTGTGTAACCACATGTTTCTAAATATATATATATATACAAGCGAAATTACATTTATGTGAGGGACCTGTTGCGTCATGTTTACTTGTCATACATGTGCTTCTGTGGCAAATATGAGAAGATAGCTAACTTACAGAACAACAACATATATGCAGTTTTTAATATATTTAAAGATATTGTATTAAAAACTGCATAAATGTTGTTGTTTGTTAAACTCACCGAGAGAACAGCAGCCGACTGTCAGCTATAGCCTAATGTGCGTTCTGCGCCTGCATTTAATGAGCCAACTGTCTATTTCTGCAGATATATTAGTCTTTATTCGTCATTCAAAAAGGAAAACCGACGCTGCCGGCTGCAGATACACATAACGTAAACAAAGCAGCGCGTGCTTACCGTTTAGAATATCAATCCTGCTAAACACTTTCTTTAAATAAGATTATTTTCATTATACTCAAAGTTGATAATAGTCTGGCTTGACTTACTGATGCATAAACATTATCGAATGATTTTGAGAGAAAGATTAACTTACCTGTCTCCTGCCTGTTTGGACCATACAAATATTTGGGAGTTGAGTCGGCACATTTCCAGAGAAAATAAAATTAACCCATTGTTTCTTCAGAGGCGCCGATGAAGGAATTTAAAAAATACTTTTGTGTTCATTCGTACATCCGAACACTGAGCAACTGCCATGCTTCGCTCGTTTGCAAGCCATGATATTTCTCGAGGAAAAACTCAAATCTCAAAGCTTTTTCTCTAGGAAAAGAGAAAAAGCTTATTCTTACTTCCTGTTCCTAGCTCGTTTTCTCATGGTCGGTCTCTGGGCGGGCAAAGCAGAGAAAGGGGAGTAACCTTTCCCCCGTATTACGTTATATAGGGGGAGATTCTAGATCAGCGCATCTGAGATGCAGACGGATGCAGAGTAGAGAAAAATAGCCAAAGCTCGGTTTACACCGACTGAAAATTCTAGACACGAGGGGACCAAATACAGTCTAGGGGGACTCATATTAATGTTAAAAAACCTCAGAAAATGAAAATTTCATGTCAGGGGACCTTTAAGGTGGTATACACCGAAACAGCTCATTTTTAAACAGGCCCCAAAATTACATTTTCAAATGGTTATAATAAATTAACTGTGGGGTATTTTGAGCTGAAACTTCACAAATACATTCTGGGGACACCCAAGACCAATATTACATCTTGTAAAAAGGGGCATAATAGGTGCCCTTTAAGAGCTCTATCTTACACCCGCGCAAATGACTTTGTTGGCTGACGCATGTTTCATTCCTATTTTGCACCCGCTCAAAGTGGGCCTTTCCCTCCACAGACGCACGTCGGCAAACTAGTAAATTAACTTGTGCTCCCTGGGTTGGTCGGTGCAAAAAGGAGGTGTGTTTCAGCGCAAACAATTCCTGGTGCTATTTTGCAGTTCCAGAAAACAATTCTGCACCTGCTCTTAAAGGGTATGTTAGATGACGCTCTGATTGGTTTATTTCACGTTACGCCCAAACCACACCTATGATTAATGAGGCTACTTCAGACCAACCCCTTTCAGAAATTCCACTTGATACAGCCCGTTATCAGCTGTCAATCAAGATGTCAATCAAAGTTAACGACACCCTTATTTGTCTTACATTTTATATCTAAATATGATCTTAACTAACGAGTTAGAAAAAAATGTACCTCTCTCACAGTTGTCAGGCACTCGGAACCTATCGAAAAATACAATAAAAGTCCATGGGACCGACCTGTAAAAACATGAGTTTATGCTGTGAAAACTGACATTTTAACATAGGGTTATTGGACATTTACTCCCTTTTGGGTCCTGCCCATAGCGCATTTTCTATATATTGCAGTTTTTCGCACTTCCGGGTAGGCTTCATTTTTCAGATTAGAATGTTAAGACGCAATCACACAGAAGCTTTTAGTATTTTAACTTCCAACACATTGTCTTGTTCCCTTTAGACATTTACTTACTATAAGACATTTACTTACTATAAGACAACTTTAAAATATAAATTTATACTTTAACATATTTAAAATATAACAACTTTAAAATATAATGTATATATATATATATATTATGCATCATATTTTCTGGCTGCTAATCTAATCTGCTGATTAATCTGCTGAACCTACAATCATTTTTAGTTAGCAAAGCATTTATTTAAACACTGGTCACACTTTATATTCAGTGTTTATAATACATACATCAAAAAATAAGTAATGAACTTATTGTGCCCATGTTATATTGCAAAAACTTGTGCTGCTGTTGAGGTGGGATATGGGTGAGGCTAGGGACCAGTTTAATGGTATGGATAGGTATAAAAGTGGGTTAATGATAAAGGAAATTACATATATTAATTATAGCAGTAATTACATGGAGGTATTTGTTAAATATAATTACATTGTAGAAACATGCATGTACACTATAAGTGCATTATATCAAATGATTAATTAAAATGTTAGTACATACTAGTTAAATTTGGTAGTCAATGAATGACATGAAAATGAGTAATAAATGACAGAATTTTCATTTTTGGTTGAACTTTCCCTTTAAGGATATGAAGAGCTTGTTTTTTAAGAGGCAAGCCATTTTAAGAGAGAGTGAGCTGATGAAACTATGCATGAATTGAACCCCAGATCACTTTCAACCAGACTTGGGTGCGTTTTGGTGGTGCACAGTTTGAAAAACGAACTAACCAACAACCTAAAGTTTGACATCACAAGGACTCGAGTCCACATGAAAAGCTCTAGTCTGAAAGCGACACAAGTGTGTTTGTGTATGTGATGTGGTAATGGAAAACTCACTTTTTAGTTTCTTTGAAGCCAAATACTTTTAATCATATTTCTTCAGATGGAGTGAAACAATTACATGCTAATATTTGTTTAGCACTTAAGTCACTTGGGAAATCCTCTACAATACTCTGAATTGACACACCTTAACTTTGGTGCTAAGCCTCATTGTTTTTGTGACTTTATGTAAAGTGTTCTGAGAAACTCTTAAAATAATCGCTGTATTGAGCTTTTTAGACAAAGCGTATGAAGAAAAAAAGTCAGCCAAGCGTTTCTCCTTTACTTCCTTAATACAGTGCTAATGCTAAAGCCCCTAATTCCACAAGATAGTGTGATGCAGTGATTTCCAACCCTGTTCCTGAAGACTCCCCAACACTCAAGATTTTGGAAGTATTCCCTATCTGACATAGCCATTTCAGGTTTTTCTACTAATGAGCTGAAGAGTTGAATTTGTTTGGTTTTATTAGGGAGACATCCAAATTGTGCATTGCTGGGGGTTCTCCAGGACCAGGGTCGGGAACCACTGACCTAATAGACACCAAATTCCCTGTTAGATAATGTTCTGGTATAAGGAAAATATTAACAATGGGCAGACAACTTGTACAAAGGATAAGAGTCACTCTCAAATGAGATGGTGTGTATTTTGTGTAAATGGGAAACCAGCATGTCTAAAAGAGCCCTTGATCATCTGAGCGCTGCACCTGCACACTGAGAGAGTGAGCTGTTGATGTGCCGTTAACCAGTAGCACACTCAGCTCATGTGCATTAACTCCAGATTCTTTTGAACTTGTAATCATCAGACTGAACTGGTTAATCATTCAATACTGAGCAAAGCAAGGTCATATAATATGGTGACCGTGTGTGTGCGTGTGTGTGGGTGTGTGTGTGTGTGTGTGGAAAAAATTGTTGATTTATATGTCTTTTCTTCTGCACATAAATTGGTGTTACCACTGTGCATGTAAGCATATAACACTCACTGATGTGTTTGATAGGTCAGTGGACTGAGTTTGGTTGAGTTATCAACAGGAAGAAGGATTGACACTTCAATGCAAGTACCTAAATGGAGAGCTTTTGGTGTTTCATCAGCTAACTGTCACTATTGACAAGAAATATATTATCTTAAAATACACTTTAGGCACTGTATCAACAATGGACAATCATGCATCAAAAAATAATTGTATAATTTTTCGGAACTAATTTTTCAACAAATTTACAAAGTTATTTCGACCACATCTCACATGATGTACTTTTGCATACATAATTGTATAAATAATTTGTTATTTATTATTTATTCTGATCTTTTTTGTCATCTCGTACACTAACTTTTGATCAAAAACTATTTGGGTGTGGTGGAAATTACACTACAATGTCATAATTTGTGTAAAAGTATGTGATGAGAATAAAATATTATAAATAATTATTGGGAAGGTCTGGAACTAAGGTAAAATAAAAACATGTTTACATTAAAAAAACATTTGAAAAGTAGTCAAATTAAATTATTTTTAAAACAGTTTAATGTGACAGCCATATAACAAAAAAACAAAAAAAAATACAAAATCACACTTATATTATTGCATTACTCTTATAGTAACAAACCTCTCTACTCAGGTGGAATTAAGGCATAAAACTCATTCACAATAGGCTATGTTTAACACTGCAGGTCATAATGCCTAATTTCGATTTTTTTTATTTTTATTTTTTCCACCTGCATGACCAACGTATGTCTTTGTTTAAAAGTGACCCATATCCAATATCTGCATTTCCACTGCACAGTTGGTGAAACAACCCAAGGTAGATATGCTGACCTGAAAACGCTAAGGCTAAAAAAAAATTGCAATGGATTGCATTTGTGTGTGTGTGTGTGTGTGCGTGTGTGTGTGTGTGTGTGTGTGTGTGTGTGTGTGTGATTACACATTTAAGTCATAATTTGATTTGTACCACATAGGGGCAAAAAATCTCAAGAGGGTCACTTGAACCACATAATGTAAATATGGCCAAACTTATAAAGTATATATGTTTCAGGCCAAGCAGTCCACAATGGCGAGCAGATTCATGAGAATTAGAATTTATTAGAATCTAGTAGTTCTTTCTCTTTCAGCATGCACAGACGTTCATCCCTGTGCACGTCACAAAAGTTTGGCACCTGTCATAATTTTTTGATGCAATACTTTAACTATGCGGTTCTTCCTAGAATGCACTGTGCATTTAAGTAGTTGCAGTTCACTATAGTAAAGGATCTCATTTGACACTTAATGCCAGAGAGCAGTACACACCACAAACATGCTTGAAGTCTGTGAGTGTTTAGTGTGTATGTGTGACAGAAAACTGTATGTGTTAGCAGAAACACAAACGGCATTTGTATTTTAGTGTTTTGTTTTGTTTTTTTTAGAGAGAGTTTCTAAGAGAATAAGCTTCTTCATCAAGGCAGTATTCTAGAGAATTTAAGTTAGATGAGGAGACAATGTCCTCATTGTAAATGTAAAGCATGAAGAACCCATATGAAATGGGAATTTGATAATTAGCAAATCTGTCGTTAGTAGCTGTTAAGTCTTTACAGTGTCACAAACAAGCACTGCAGCTTGTCAATGTGTGTGTCACCCTCCCGAGCCTGATTTATTCGACCACTAATCAGCAAGATGCTTGAACAAGCAGTTAAAGCTGGGGAGGAAATGAGAACCACTCGAAGTACGTCAAGTGCACTTGATATACAAAACACACAAGCTGTAAATGCCATGTGCAGAAAGAAAGTAACAGACCTCTGACATTTCAACAGTTTGAAGTTTAAAGGAGCATTTCAGGTTGTTTTCAACTTAATGTCGGTCATTTTCAGCAATGTCCATGTACCAAATCTGTGAAATGCTGTTGATTACCACTAAAACTAATTTAGATGAGGTGTACTCATTCCAGTTACTGGAGATCTACATTCCTGAAGAATTCAGTTATTGAAGTTATCAGTCATTTAAAGATGTATAAGAAACCATGTAGTGTTGCAGTCACCAGCCAACTAGTTCTATTTAAAGGTGCTATATGTAACTCTTGTGTGTGGGTTGTAATCACTAGGGCTGGGTAATAAATATCGATTTCTCGATATTAATCGATTCTCATTTTTACGAACCGATATCGATTCTTAAATCTCAAGAATCGATTAGTCGTCCTGTTTTATTTGAATGAATGGGACATTGTATCGTGGCTGCAGTGCGCGCATCCAAAAAAATCGCAATAATCTTTGTCCTTTGTTACTATTGATATGAAACAAAGTCTCAATTTTCAAATTACGTCCATTTTCTTTAGAAATTCAAAAACATAAATAGCGTTTTGGCGCTGTGGTGGCGTGAGATCGCTCTGGCGCAGCTCAAGAGAAGCAGCAGCGCTGATCTCTCTTCCGGGTTAATAATACCAGTTACCGCGCGAAACAAACATGAATGAGCATCTGAAAGTGTGTTAAAAGATAGAGTACAACTTATCGAAATCCGTATTATGTCACATTGATTCGCTCACTCAGCGTTTCAACCGTGGAAAGACGTCAGTTAAACAGCTTATCAATGTCATTTATCGTCATATTTATCTCAGAAAACCCACATAAACTTGTTAGTCAGCAAGAAAAAATAACTCTAGAGAGGAGCATTTTGCTAAATATATACACCATATTGCATATGCATTATAATCTTAATGTTCAATTTTTAATACATATTTGAATAAATATGGCAAGTTTTTATGACAGCCACCATTTAGATGTTTATATTTCATATAATCTTCTTATTATAAAAATAAACAAAATTGTAATTTAAGTGTTTGTATAGCTACAAAACAGTTCATTATTACCTTTATATTAGGCTAATGAAGTCTATAGGCAACAACTAGACTCCCATAGTTTACAGCATTAGTTAAGAGATTTGATTCCCTTGAGAAAAATTGCCATTTATCGAAAATAATCGATATCGAATCGAATCGAATCGTAATCGAAATCGAATCAAATTGCAAGCTTGTGAATCGAAATCGAATCAAATTGTGAAATTTGTCTCAATACCCAGCCATAGTAATCACGCAATAATGATCCACTTGTCGGGTTTTGCTATTACTTCTGAAGGCCAGTATTCCTATTTCTATGTGAAGTCTCCAGGTCAGATTTACTGCGAAATCCATCGAATGTGACGGGCATGCACGCTCCCGGGCCTCTCTCATTTTTTTTTATTTATTTTTTTTTATACTGTATATACAGTCTATGCGACGGTACTACAGCTAATGACATAACTTGTGTTTGCAAGTTTTCAGATATGCTGAAAACGGTATATTTAATAAACTGTTATTTTACAATTAACTGTAATGGTAAAATGAAATAGCAATGTAAACTGCAACATATATGAGACATGAAATCAATGTAAAAGAATAATATATTTGTTCCAGGATAACAAAAAGTAGGTGCTTTAGGATGTAACTTTTATTTTATGGACTAGATCTACTGTCTAACGTCACTCATCCCACTACTATCTTTTATATTGTTTATAATACACATTTCGAGACATGTTCAGTACAGTAATGTTACTTCCTACAATCTTACTGTTACACTGAAATCGTTCAGTCTAGTTCACTAACCGCTTTCGTTATCATATTATACATTCACCTATTATACATGTTGACATTGCTGATTGTGAAAGAGACACAAATAGTTAGTGAAATGTCTTATGCTAGATAACACCACAAATTTGATGTTATCAAGGTACGAGCATGGAGCATTAGTTCAACGTCAAGCTGATAAAAGTAGCCTATTATTGTAATGTTGCATTGGGAGTTTACATGAGTTTCCAACATGCTGTGTGATGCTCCGGTGTGTTGAAAGTCTCAATGTGGCCGTGTACCATGAGTGCTCGCTCTTGTAAAATTGGTTGCAATCTGAAACGTCTCTGATAGAGGCCGCTGTAAAATACATATAACACCTTTCACTGAAGCCAATTCTTTGGCATTTTGCATTATGAAGTGGCTTGTTCTGCATACAAACAAGGTGGGAGCCCCGTGATGCACACATGAGCAAGCAATCTTGAATGATAGGCCTACACATGGACTGAATAACTGTAAAGCTCACACATTAGTTGCCTTATGAGGCAAAATGAGCATTCAACAGAAAATATTGCACGTGAGCATAAGCATCATCATGGAACTGAACATCATCATAGAAGTGAATTATATGAATATTACACAGGAAAGTAGATTTATATGTTTCCCTCAGTTGTAGACTCATCATGTACATTGTAAAATGAAAGAAGTTTTATTTGTATGACTCTATCCATTGTTGGATTTTCTTGTACTGCTACTTTTCTGCGTTGAATAACGTCCCACCATTGACCTCCCAAGAGAAAAAGACAAAAAAACGTACAAATTAATTTACAGTTGCCCACCTTACAGGTAGCAGAGTTGAATGTAATTACCAGACAGAACTTAAATGAGTGTAATTGAGAAAAGGCCTACAGCATGCTTGATAACGAATAGCGAGCTAATGAGAGGGCTAAATGGGCACTGGTGGGGAAGTAAGTACTGTATTGAGTGTTTCTGCTACATCTCTTAACTTAACTTTCCATTTCTGCCTCATACATAATTGTGTTGAAAATGCAGGGATTTCAACCAGCAGAGATGAGCTTTATTTATTCAGCGTTGGCCGTTCAGAATTACTGAAGATCAGCACAGGGTGTAAAGGTCAGGCCATGGCACGAGGATGTTGAGAGGGCTCTGAAAAGTGTTGTTCATTTCATTTTCATGTTTTGGCCCATCATTCCAAATTCAGTTAACTGTTTGAGTTTTCTCAAAAGTGACAGATCAATTCTTAAAGTTTTCAGAATATGGCTGTAAAGCATCTGTGATAGTTTACACACAAATTTAAAAATATATATATATATATATAATAAATTGCCTCATATTTTCCAAACTCATAAGATTTTCCAACCCAGTCTCATGTGAAACCATAACTATTTTACAAGGTAGTGGTTTCGTCTGAATTCATACACTCACCTAAAGGATTATTAGGAACTAGAGTTCCAAAGGGGCATAAAATTTACGGAACGTTTCTGGTAAATTTCCATGGGAAGTTAAGCTGGGGAATTTGGGAAATATTCCATGTTAGACACTTTCCATGGGAATAATGAGAATTAATGGGAATTTAGGGGAACTAACTGGGAATTCATTGTAATGTAATCCATCATTGTATCATATAAATATATAAACAGAAGTATAAACAGAAATATAAACAGAAGTCATACATTAATGTACATTTCCAGAAGAAAAACTTGTGAAGTGGTGCTTGCAGTGGTAAATTTCACCACTTGGTTGCTAAGGTGTGGTACATGGTTGCATACAAACCAACAAACTTGTTTGTACGATGTTCTGGTGCTGAGATGTGGCTTATTCATGTGTTCAGGTGGATGCTAAAGGTGGTTGCTAGGGTGTTCTGGGTGTTTGCTAATGGAGTTGCTAGGCGGTTGCTAAGGTGTTCTGGGTGGTTGCCTATGGTGTTACTAGGGTGATTTTCTCTGTCTTCTGCAATATGTTTTCAAGATCATTCCAGTTGTTTAGTTAGTCTTTCTATTTATGTATTTGTTCATGCCATTGCATTAGTACTCTTACTAGGGTTGGGCCGGTTGGAAAAACGGCCACATGAGGTAGCTAGCATCTGCTTTCATGTGGTAAATAAAGTCATGCTAGCTTATTTAGCATCTAACTTATCAGCATTGCTACTAAATGAATACATTTGTATGTGATATTTGCAGTTTAAACATTTATTAAATATATTTCCCCATAATATCATCAAAACGTACTTTGTTTAGTCCACATGCTCAAATGTGTGCCTTCAATAGTCTTGTGCTTTGGGCTTCTGTGCATGTGATGGAGGCATGCACAGTGGGGGTTGTGGTCTCAATAGCCATGCAGTAAGCAGTGTTCTATGTGCATGTGATTGAGTAATGGCATGGATATTCAAGTGTATTTGAATGGCATCTGTTTGTTTTAGTCAAGATTATACTAAAATATACTTTCCTCAACTATATTTAAGTTCCCTATGAAGAGCCAACCCTCAACATTGGAAATTCCCACTTTATTCCCGTTTATTCCCATAAATTCCTGTTAATTCCCTTAAATTTCTATTAATTCCAATGGAAAGTTTCCATTTTTGAAAATTCCCAGAACTTTTCAACCCTATTAGGAACACCATACTAATACTGTGTTTGACCCAATTTCACCTTCAGAACTGCCTTAATTAGTGCTGTAGCGGCGCGTCGATGACGTCGATGATTCGGCGTCAAAATTGCGTCGACGTCATATTTTTGCGTCGACGCTTCTTTATTTATTTATTTTTTGCATGTTCCCGGCGGTACAGCTTGCCACACACACGTGGGAGACCGAAACATTGCAGAATAGAGAACGAAGACAACTAGAAGTGAATGTGCTATCCATTAAATGAATCACACACAGTAAACAAACCCTTAAGAAAAAAAAAATTGCAATTTAGATGCGCAAACTGGGTGCCGGTGTGGTGAGATGTACAAGCTCGGGCAGATTCGGCTTGAAGTCGTTTCCGGATGCGGCGCCGGGCACGCTGTTACAAAAAAAAGGCGTACACACAGCCAGCCACAGTCTTGAGTCTTCCTGGTCTTGCGCACCCAACGCGTCATTTTTGCCGTGCGCACATTCGCGCTAGTGCGGACGTGTCGAGTACAAACAAGGCTTTACTCCGTGTCAGCACGCGCTCTGATCAGTAGGTGCACAAACCTCTCCCGATTCATCTCCAGCAGTAGCAGCCTCCGATCGCACCACTAACTCCGCCTCCGTTTCCCTCCTCAGCTGATATTAATATTTAAACATTCTCTATGATAAAAAATGTTTGTAAAAAATATTTTAATAACACGGTTTTGGCGGTTGTAGAGTTATAATGATGGTGTTCAAATACATAACATTAGACTAACGTTAGCCAGCTTATAGTATCTTGATTCAGTATGCCAGTATTTATTTGAGATATTGTTTTTTTATTAATTGAGCAGCAGAAAAAATATTCTTTATATTAGTCGTCCAATTAGTCATTAGATTAGTCGACTAATCGATAAAATAATCGCCCAACTAATCATTTAGTTAATAATCGTTTACCCCAGCCCTATTAATTATACACAGCATTGATTCAACAAGGTTGTATCATTCTTTAGAAATGTTGGACAATATTGATAGAATAGCATCTTGCAGTTGATGGAGATTTGTGGGATACACATCCATGTCACGAAGCTCCAGTTCAACCACATCCCAAAGGTGCTCTATTGGGTTGAGATCTGGTGACTGTGGGGGCCATTTTAGTACAGTGAACTCATTGTCATGTTCAAGAAACCAATTTGAAATGATTCAAGCTTTGTGACATGGTGCATTATACAGCTGGAAGTAGCCATCAGAAAATGGGTACATGGTGGCCATAAAGGGATGGACATGGTCAGAAACATTGGTCAGGTAGGCCGTGGCATTTAAATGATGCGTGATTGGCACTAAGGGGCTTAAAGTGTGCAAAAAAACAAAACAAAAACAAACAACCCCACACCATTACACCACCACCAGCAGCCTGCACAGTGGTAACCAGGCATGATGGATCCATCTCATTCTGTTTACGCCACATTCTGACTCTACCTCCTGAATGTCTCAACAGAAATCGAGACTCATCAGACCAGGCAACATTTTGCTAATCTTCAACTGTCCAGTTTTGGTGAGCTCTTGCAAATTGTACAACCGCAAGCGTAAGCAGCGCATTTTTATTTATTTTTTTATTTTTTGTTTGGCGTGCACGTTAATCGATGAGTGCATTCACACCAGGAGCTGCGCTTGAGCGTCGAGCAGGAGCGGCGTGTGAGCAGCAGCGAAGCGCGGATTTCGGCGGCCGGTATGTTTCTGGTGCGCGCAATTAAAGTGAAAGCACACTTTTGATGGACAAAATAAATCTGATTCCATCCAAAAAATTGCTTGTCTGGTGTGTTTTAACAAGAACTGAAGTTGCCTAGGCTGTGTCAGAAAAGAAAATGAAGACTCAAAAATATTTTTAGAATTTGTACCCATTCAAACTTGTTTTTATTATTTCCCAATCATTTCCCTACACATGCTCCACTTGTCCTGTTTTGCCTGGCTGGGACCTGTGTCAGATGAGAGAAGAACTGTTTGAGAAATAGAATTGACCATTGATGTACATGTGATTGCAATAGGCTTGTTTGTGTGTGAGAGAGAAATATCTATATACTGCAAGGCTATATTTATTTTATTTTTATTTGTTATGACTATATTATTTTATTGCCATTGCCTGTTTTCATAGAGAAGTTTAGTTCGCTAAATATATCTTTTTTTTATTTATTTTTTAGTTGGTTATTGGATGTGAAAAGGAAATGGTTCTTCCATAACACTGCACTTTAGATGTGTGTGAATTTCCCACACCAGGAGTAATTTATATAGTTCTGTTTTATAGCGATTGTCTGTTCAAAAAATGTTCTATGCAAGATGTTAAATTAAAGACTGTGCTGTAAAGTGGTTTGAAAAAATTAAATCGGAATCGGCTCAAATCCGTATCGGCAGGTCAAACAAGAAAAAATCGGGATCGGCCTAGAAAAGTGAAATCGGAGCATCTCTTAGTTTTAATGTTCATGTTGCTCTTTTTCATGCATTGGCCATGGGCATTTTTTTATTTATTTTTTATTTTTTTGTCATTGTTTTATACACCGACTTGGACATCACTGTTCAGGATTCTTTCCACATTGTGAATATGCCATATGGATTCAGTCTTTGCCGTATGGATATGCCATCTTTCTATCATCTGGCTTCAGACATTTTCTGGTGCTTCGGCCATACAGCCTAACAATTCTGACATGGACATTACAGCCAGTGATCATTGATTCTCTTCAATGTTTAGTGAAATCACGGGTCACATCATTTCAACATGCCAGAATACATCAAGAGAGGTTACATACACCATACATAGTTACAGCAATTTTCTATAGAAAACTATTATGAGTACATTCTTCATCTCATGTGAGTGTAACTCATTCAGTCTCTTCACAACAACGTAATTGATTTATTAATCTGTGAAACGTTTGAAATTAGCACCAAACTACAGCACATTTAAAGGAGAGGAAAACAAGCTCTAAATCAAGCTCTAGTGTTTTGACGCAAAATTAATTTGTCATTCGTTTGGTAGAAACTAGCTAAATTAGGCAGATTCCAATGTAGACAGGCTGTGTGACAGGTCCTGGTCTTGTGAAAAAAAAAAAAAAAGAAAGTAAAAGTTCATAATACAACACTACTTTACTACTTAAAGGTTTACTATTTAAAAACAACATAACAATCTAATAAAAAAGTAATTATAGCTATTATAGTCAACCCTACTTCTTTTTTTTTTTTTTTTTTTTTTTTTTTTTAAATTGAGCACATTCCCAGATGCCCCTAAAGGTGGCTTTGTCAAATGAAACTTTTGGGGACAATTTTGTCTCCATAGCTAAGTACGCACACACAGACAGAGAGAGAGAGACAAATCAGTTCCTTCCAATTGACTACATTCTTTGCACAGATAATCATTTGGGTGAAGCCTCACACTTTTAAAGCAGGGGGTTGGGGGTCAGATGATTTCTTGTCTGACTGACTGTCTTTCAAATCATCAGGCCCTTGCTCTATCAAATGCATCTATTGTTTGTCTATATCAGGATGGAAAAGAGAAAAGCAGCATGAGAATGATTCGGAGAACTGAAGTGACAGTGGCTACATATTAGTTTTTTTTTTTTGTTTGTTTTTTGTTTTTTCTGACCGGAGAAAAAATCAATACAGCTTTACAGGCCAGAGCAGAGTGACCCACATCTAGAAAAAGGCCTGGCTTTCACCCACACCCTGGTGTGTGTGTGTGTGTGTGTGAATGCAGTGAGGGAGGGAGGGTGTTCACATACGCCCTGCCCTGCCCTCCTCTTACCGCCTGATTTCACAATGACTGATTCCAAGTGACGCAAAGATCATAAAAGAGCAAAGCTAACTGTCAGCCTCTATTAGAATGGACACACAGACATAGACAAAGAGGAACAGCCTCTAACATTACCCCTGATTATCATACAGGCCTGGGCCTGGACTCACCTGAACGCTGCATCTTTAGGAGTGGTTTAACCCTTGGATTTTGCTAGCAAGCTCGAGCTTGTTTGTTGGTATCTTCAGTTTTAGCCACCCTAGCACCGCTTAAGCTAATGGACATGGAATCAGCATATTGGAAAAGCAACCGCGTGTCTCATTGCAGCAGCTGTGAGGGTTCTCACATTAAGGGTTTGCGTGAAAGGCCACTCGGGGTCACGGAGGAACTCCCCGGCCTGGGGATGGGTGGTGTTTTGGGGGCTTGTAACCATCCATAGGGGTCAGAGAGGGTTCTGCTCAACCTTGATGAACAGAAAACTGAGAACTCTTAATGAAAGTCATATGCGTTATTTGTTATTTTATGATAATGATAAGACCAACAAAATAATGACTCAGAATCCTCATTGCACTATTTTGTATGGAAGCAGACTATAGCTTGTTGAATTCTAAGGGTTATAAATTGTAAGAAAACAAAAGAGTACAGTTTTGCTCCTTCTGTCCTTACTTAATCATATCCTACACTCACATACTCACACTAGCGAAGGACCTGTGTGGTTAGTCAATAGAGTAGTCTGTCACCACACACACTCCTTTTCATGAGAGCAAACGCAACATTCAGATCAATACATTTCTCATCACACTCGCTCCTCCATCACTCCATACGCGAATCTTTCCGCAGAGCTGTAAAACCAACTATATTTTTTTATATTATCTGAAGAAAACATGAGCGGTGCTTGCCAGTACAAAACTCAACACTTCAATCCTATCGGGTTTTGTGGGTAGTTGCTGCAGTAAAGACGTGAAGGTTTTTAGCACATTGAATGGTTTAAGTGGTGATGTTGTTTGGTTTATTCGGTGTGTGTGTTTTGTTTTTGTTTTTTTTTAAGATTTTTGAAGGCATAGAGCCCCTTGTGGAAAAGAATTGCGTTTAACTGTATTTAGTGTTCACTTTAGTTCACATCAAAGTGGTTAATATAAATCTTACAGATGTAATATAAATATATATATATATATATATATATATATTTACTCACCTAAAGGATTATTAGAAACCCCATATTAGTACTGTGTTTGACCCCCTTTCGCCTTCAGAAATGCCTTAATTCTATGTGGAATTGATTCAACAAGGCGCTGAAAGCATTCTTTAGAAATGTTGCGGTTCAAATTTAGAAACATCAAAATGATTTCTGTGTTTGTTATTGCACCCAGGAACAGAACAACACACTCGCTTAGACGCCATTCTGCTCCAGCGTATTAACAATGACGGACTATGATGACAGCTCGCTCAGGGCGGGTCTGTGTTGAAACACTGCTGTCAATCAACAACCGTGGGAGGGGTGTCATGCGCCGTGTGACTTCACTATGTGAAACGGCCCGATTTGAGACAGGGGGATACATATAAGGAGATTAAAACAAAAACACTGGATGGATTTTTATCATTAAATGATGGTTGTGTGCAAGCGCTGCCTACACACATTTCAGTACAATCAACTTAAAAAGTACATGTACCATTATATTACCCCTTTAAACAATGCCCAATTGGCACTAAGGGGCCTAAAGTGTGCCAAGAAAACATCCCCCACACCATTACACCACCACCACCACCACCACCAGCCTCAACAGTGCTTTTCTGTTTATGCCAAATTCTGATTCTACATTAATGTAGAGAGTCTCTACAGAAATCTAGACTCATCAGACCAGGCAACATTTTTCCAGTCTTCAACTGTCCAGTTTTGGCGAGCTCTTGCAAATTGTATCCTCTTTTTCCTATTTGTAGTGGTGATTAGTGGTACTCGATGGGGTCTTCTGCTGTTGTAGCCCATCCGCCTCAAGGTTGTGCGTGTTGTGGCTTCACAAATAGTGATGGGAAGTCCGGTTCTTTTCCGCGAACCGGTTCTTTCGGACAGTTCGTTTTAATGAACCGGTTCAAAAAACCGGTTCACCAGTTCTTTTACGTCACCACGTAATGACGTCAATTCTATCATCCCGGCGGATAAAAATAATTCAAATTATAGGCATTTGTAATCACAACTTCAGTTAAATAATAGTATGCATTGTCATAATCATCTTGGATAAGTTTCTTACATTTACATTTTGAAAACGAACCCTGCTGCAGCCTAGGCGATGTGCTAACGCGGATGTTTTACATGTTTTAAATATATAAAATGCATAAATGGTCTTCATCATTTTATTTATTAAATAAACTTACATTTCGCCGATTCGCCCTCTCATTTAAGTCCTGGGTTCACCCGTACTACTGCGTGCTCCGGTGCTCGTATATCAGCACAGGATCAGCCGACCGAAAGAAAGTTCTGTTCAGAGACGGTGCTATCATGCATGCGCAGTATCTCCAGCTCATCGGTTCTCCGTATCGAACGTGTCCGAAAGAAACAGTTCTCGGTTCTGTACTAGTGATTCAAGAACTGCAACAACCAGTTCTCGACTCGAGAACCATATAGCTGTGTGCTGAGCTGAAACCTGAATATACAGTCGACAAAACTAAAAAATCGATGCATGTCTGTCTCCAATATAGCCTATATATACATCATAATGTGTTAGCATAACGAATTAAACATATATGTTTAATTCGTTATGTTAACACATTATAAACATTTACTAAGCAGTGCACCAAACCTTGGCAAGAGTTAAAAAAATTAAATGAGCTGTTCCTGAAAATATTATTTTAGTATAATAATGTTTAGTAGTTTGACAGTTTTAGAATCCAATCATTATTTCCAATCGTTAAAATAATACAGTGATACAGTAATGTGATAAACATGTTTCCAAAATGTTTTATTTTGTTACACTTACTGATGTTCAACTAAAGACATGGAAACGTACATTTCGTCCCTCAGAAAAAAATGCACGCATGCTCAGCTCATCAACTCATCAGTTCTCAATATGTCGAACGTGTCCGAAAGAAACAGTTCTCGGTTCTGTACTGGTTATCCGACCGCTGTACCTGTATGTTCGGTAGTACACGCATGCGCAGTATCAGCTGCTCGTGCTCATCATTTCTCTCGGCACCAACATATGTCTCCGTTCAGTGAACTTTTTGAGTTACTGAATAATGTACTTCTGGATATTGGTTTATTTCGATTCGGAGAGACTGTCAGGCATGTTTAAAAGTGAGTAACTTTAGTAACTTGTGGTTCAGCGCTGACGCAAGACGCGAACTGTTTCGAACGATTCAGTCCGATTTAGTGTACTGGTTCGACCGGTTCACTAAAAAGAACCGGTTCAAAAGAACGATTCGTTCACGAACCGGCCATCACTATTCACAAATGCTTTGCTGCATAGCTTGGTTGTAACAAGTGGTTATTTTAGTTGATCAGCTTGAATCAGTTTGCCCATTCTCCTCTGACCTCTGAGCATCAACAAGGCATTTTCGCCCACAGGACTGCCACATACTGGATGCTTTCCCCTGTTCACACCATTCTTTGTAAACCCTAGAAATGGTTGTGCGTGAAAACCCCGGTAACTGAGCAGATTGTGAAATACTCAGAGCGGCCCATCTGGCACCAACAACCATACCACGTTCAAAAATGCTTAAATCACCTTTCTTTCCCATTATGACATTCAGTTTGGAGTTGCATAATTGCATTAATGAGAAATTGAACAGGTGTTCCTAATAATCCTTCGGGTGAGTGTATAGACCTAAGGCTATGTTTACACGGAAACGATTCTGAAGAGAAAACGCAAAAGTGGTGTTGCGTTTTTTATTCTGCGTTTAGACGAGCGTTTTGTGTGGGAAATCCGTGTGCAAATGGAGATGCAAAAGTGTGTGAAATTCAATGTAGTATGCACTTCAGGCGGCTAGGAGTGCATACTACAACAATACCAAGTCTACGCGCCTGCGTACAACCTTCACTGTCAAGCAAACTTTTTGCGTTTTTACCGTTTACACGGGAACGCGGTGGTGCAACGTTTTTAACATTTCCACTCTGGAGGGTGGTTTCACTTTTTTGCGTTTTTGAGCCTCAAAAACGCCGTCACCGTGTAAACGAAAGGCACATCTGATAACATATTTTTACGTTTTCACCCGCGAGCGTTCTCGTGTAAACAGGGCCTTAGGCACCAAAGAAACGTAGGCGCCGTCATCTTTAGAATATTGTCTTTGAACTTCCGGTTTCGCGGTCGCTCTGTATATTTCTATGGCATCGCTGTCGAGGAGTAATTAGCTGGTGAAGTGAATTTACTTATTGTAGAGTTAACAAAAGTTATCATGAGCATTGTAGTTTATCATAAGCATTGTAAAGCAGATGTCTTAACAAATGTCGACCAGGAATTTTTTTTTACGAGCAGTTCATTCATACCTATGCAAGATCGCTATGAAAATACAGACCGGAAGTCAAAAGACAACGAGCGCAATGCTGAAAAGGGGCGGGGCTACATAAGGTCTATAATATTAATGAAATAGAAGACCACTAAAGAGAGTACATGGTTGCATTTTTATTTAAAGGTGTATTTTTGTAGTGATTAATTACACATTTAAAGGAACACTCCATCTTTTTGGGACTTTAGCCTATTCACCCAACGCAGTCTCATCCCAAAAATTCAACTGACGTTTTGGGACGTCTTTTGACCATACGTCAATATTCGCCTTTTTAGGGCCCCCTTAAACGTCGGTAGATGAGGTTATGGGATCCTAACTCTATCCCAGACCTAAACCTAACCGTAAACCTAACCCGTCACCTAACTGATGTTAAAGGTAAAGCGTCAGTTGTATGACGGCCCGGGATCGCCATCTACCGACGTTTAAGGGGGCCCTAAAAAGGCGGATATTGACGAATGGTCAAAATACGTCCCAAGACGTCAGTTATATGACTTTTTGGGATGGGAATGTGTTGATTCACCTTATCCCCCAGAGTTAGATAAGTCCATATATACCTTTTTCATCTTCTCTTTTACTTCGTGTGTGCTATAAGTTTGTTTGACGCACCCACGCTAGCCTAGCTTGGCACAAAGACTGGATGTAAATGGTTGCAGCTTTCATACTAATCCAAATAAGTGACAAAATAATGCAAACGTTTTCCTATTTACATGTTGTGATTTGTATAGTCACAGAGTGTACAAAAAACAAGTTACATGAGACACAGACATCTTTTAACCGTATAAATACTGGGAACTATATTCTCAGAAGGCGAAGCATTGCTACTTGCTAGCATTGCTACTACACCTGAGACGCACCGTGGTGAGGATCAGAGTTCGTTCAGAGTTAGGGTAAGCATTTATTTTTATTAGACTGAGCATTTATACATAGTAAAAGTGTAGTTTAGAATCATGGGTTTTCACTGTATTGTAAAGAGCTGTGACAAACAGGGGAGACCAGGTAATACCATGATGTTTCACAGAATTCCAACTAAAAACGAAGAAACGACAGGTTTTTTTTTTTTTTTTTTTTTTTTTGTGAAACAATGACCTTGTCCAGTAGCCTATATGGGTACGTTAGGCTACTGTCTGTGGGTTCATTGTGCAAAGACAATTTGCCTTGTGCTATCACTTTCCCCTTATTCTAGACTATTGTAATGCAATTATACTGTATTATATGCTGTTGAATACATTTGATTCAGCAAATAAATTGTATTTAAAATATATCGATTCCTGTAATAATAATTTTTTATTAATGTTCTGTGATATTTATTAGGCAGGATGTCTTTTTGGTTGGAATTCAATGAAACATTGTGGGATTACCTGGTTTCCCGTTTATTGTCACAGCTCATACAATAGAGCGGACACCCATGATAAACCATGCTTTTACTATCTAGTAATTTCTGACTCTTTTACTCCAACTCTGAATGAACTCTCTGCTCCTCACCACGGTGCGTCTCAGGTGATGCGGTTATCACTCCGCCCAAGTAGCAGTGCTTCGCCTTCAGAAAATATAGTTCCCAGTATTTATATGGTTATAAGATGTCTGTGTCTCATATGACCTTGTTATTTGTGCACTCTGTGACAATACAAATCACAACATGTAAATAGGAAAATGTTTTGCATTATTTTGTCACTTATTTGGATTAGTATGCTACTGCAACCATTTACATCCAGTCTTTGTGCTAAGCAAGGCTAGCGGTGGGTGCGTCAAATAGACTTATAGTTTCAATTTGAATAGTTGAATAGAATATAGTTTCAATAATTTCAATTGTAATCCCTTACTTTACTCGTTACTAGAAAAAAAGTAATTGGATTACAGTAACGTGTTACTTCTAACGCGTTACTGCCCATCAGTGCTGGGAAATATCAAAAAAAAAACTAACTTTACCCCGCTTAGAAGTTGTGCGGAGTGTATACAACACACACAACAAAATATAACTATATTGTGCATGCTACAGAAAACGTAACAACAAACATTATTAATAATACTTACAGATTGTGATTCGGAGGACGCAGTGGCGGTTCTACTTTGAATCACACCCAGGACGAGACCCCCTTCGAGACCCATAAAAAAAAAAATTGCATATTAGGCTACTGTAAAAAATCATAATTAAAGTTGATTTTAGTTGATCATTAAGAAAAGTATTAGATAATATGGTCACCAAAATGATCACAAACACAGAATCTTGTTCAAAAAGCCTAATACACAGTTAAATCAATTCACCAAGTTAATAACATTAAAGATTTGTTTTAAAGGAGTGTCTTTCATCTTCCCTACTAAACTTAAAAAAAGGTTAACACAAAAAAAAGGGTTTTATATAAAGATAAACCTCATATTTCAGCATTTAAATCATCTCTATAAAAAGAATAAGTCAATAAAGATACATTCCTGAAATTTATAGTGCACAGTAGCTTATCTTTTATTATTAATAGTAAAATTCGTACCGATTTTGCCATGGCTGTCGTTGCTATAGAACCATGCACTCATTACACTGCGCTCTCCACAACGACAAAGGAGTTTTAGTAGCTAATGTATTTCCACCACAGAAAAACGCTTGCTCTGCTAAAATATTTATTTACGGAGAAGAGAAAAACACCCAAGTGTTTGGGTGCACGTGCTGAAAAGTTTATGAGCGCGCTTCCCGTGAGCGCATAATGAGCGCGCTTCCCGTGCGCCTATTAGAAACAGAGGATTTGAAATAACGACCTTGAGCGCGCAAAAGACGAGATACGTGAACTAATCAGGAGATGCCCTTGACATCGCTTCTGCGCACGGCACCTTCTCAGCAAGCAGGGCGCCATTGCCAATAATTGAATCGAAATGATAAAAAATAGAAAAACTTCGAGGCACAGCACAGAGTATTTTTTAACTGCTCGTGCCGCCCCCCATGTGACATGAAGAAATGCCGCCCCGGGCGACTGCCCGGTTCGCCCGTGCCTAGAACCGCTACTGGGAGGACGAACCTGATCCATATACACTGGATACTGACCCCTCCTTCGGGAACAACCAGCTTGCGAATCCACATTTGAACTCATTTATGTTTTTGAATGATCGTCATTAAAATGATGAGAACACAAGTTTCGGGCTATATTGTTGTGGTATCGTTGCAAATATGAACTCGAACCACTGATTCTTCACATGCTCGTCTCTGGGCAATGAAAACAAAGTGGCTGAACTGTCTTTGCAATGTAGAACATAGCGTCTTCTCGACATGATGCTATTCAGCTGAAGTATTTGAATGTGTTCTAGACTTCAAGTTTACACTTCCGTCTGCGCGCGCAGTAACTGGGCGTGGCCAATATGCTTATGTTTCGTATCTACGTCACTACGTAACAGCTAATGACTCGTTTTTTAAAAACAATTTCATAGACTCAAAGTCGACTCTCACTTTTGAAAGACAATAACTTTATATACGGTGCACTTTCAGATATAAATCTTTGCAGGATGTTTTCATTCCCTTAGAGCTATATTCCATACCACATGAACAGTCATTTTCAGAAATCCATGATAGGGGCTCTTTAAAGGGATAGTTCACTTTGGGCATCCAAGATGCAGGTGTCTTTGTTTCCACAGTGTTTTCAATTTTGACATTTTTCAGTCAAACCGTTGTTGTCCATCAGTCATACACTGGAGGCTAAGGAGGTCCACCAAAAAGCATGCACAGAGAAGTCAAAATTAAACATGATTTAATGACTCGTAAATGTAAGTACACATTGATGGCCTAAGACACGAAACGAGCATTTTTTTGTGAGAAAACGAACAGTATTTATTCTCTGTGCATGCTTTTTGGTGGACCCCCTTAGCCTCCAGTGTATGACTGATGGACAACAACGGTTTGACTGAAAAATGTCAAAATTAAAAATACTGTGGGAACAAAGACACCTACATCTTGGATGCCCTTGAGGTAAGCTAAAACATATCAAAAATTAATTTCAAAGTGAACTATCCCTTTAAGTGTGTTCACTGTCATGAAAGTCTACTTAAGCACACTGATGTGGCCTTATGTCATTAATTATCTTTAAGTACAGTGTTTAATATATGGAGTTTATATTTAAAGTATACTAAAAGAAAAAAACATAATTAACATTGAATAAAACATTTAGTATGAAGTTTTTGTCATATTAAGCTAACTTTTTTTTTCTCAAACTTTAGCTATTTTGTAAGTTTATTCGTATACAGTACATACACATATTTAGAGAAACACAGATGAGTGTGGAAAAATGCTGGACTTTCCTAAACCCTCTAGCTTGCTTAAACCAGTGTGTGTGCATATGTGTGTGTGCATATGTGTGTGTGTGTGTGTTAGGTGCTCTTACAAAGACAATGCATGCAGCTATGTCACCCTGAAGCTGAAGGGGCCACATATACACACACACACCCCTGAGGGAGAGAGGCTGTGCGTGTGACCTCAGGCTGCTGTGTGTTAGGTCTATTTCATTGAGAAAAAGAGACAAACACTGCATTACACACAACCACACATTTGCTGGCACAAACAACACCCACTAGTTTATTGCCCACTTTATTATTACTCTGAGTTGTTGCATTCAGCTCTTCTGCCCTGACATGTTTGTCACGATGCAAATCTTTTCAATTTGTGGTAGCTGGGAGCTAAAGAAAGATTTAATCTGATTGGCTATGAGGTAACATCTATTCCCTTAGCCAACCAATCAGCTTCGGGTGAGAAAGTGACACCAGTAGCAAACTGCTCATAAGTAGTCACTCATTTTATATCCTCATGGTTTCTTCATTTAGAGTGCAACTGTGCTACTAGTTCTCCCATTGTTTTTACCATTGTGATACTTATTTAAACCATTGTCATGGTAGTGTGGTTTTAAAGTAAGAAAAAAATGGTTATTTAAGATAGTGGCAGAGTCCGAGCGATAGAAAAATAAACTAAAAACAATCATGGAATGTGTTTATAAAAATGTCTGAGTGTTCTGTACTTAAAATTTACAACTTGAGTTCAGAAGTTTGCTAAATGTGACACAATTTGTTTGTTTATTTGTGTGTTTATGTTTTCTTTGGATGAGCCTACAGCGCATGTTGTTAGTTTTATAACGAAAGTACAGAATTATTTCTGTGAATTCTAGAATAAAGAACAGACAGCACCTCCAAGAATCCATAGCAAAATACAATAACAGACCTATTTTTTATTTTTTTTTTTAAATTCAAAGGACTTTTTTTATACTGGAAATTTTCTGCAAAACTCCTGTAATTTGTTACAATGTGGGTACAATCTAATAAAAACATTGTTTATTTAGTACAACTCTGCTTGATTTAAATCTGCTTGATGTAAATGTGGATTGATTTTTTTTTTTTTCTATTTGCTCTAGTTTGAGCTAAGTTATGTTTGTCCCCAGATGTAAACTGATTATAACAATACCTCCCTATGGGGATCTAGACACATACTTATATTAAAAAACAAAAATCCTCAATCCTGGAATTCCCTTCGTTATGGGGACCAATAGACCTTGTGGGTACTTTTTTCCCCCCACGAGGAAACAGCTTATAAGTCATACTAATTTATATATATTAATATAGGGAATACAGTTTGTCCAGTATAAAGATCATCGTGTCTATGGAAAGTCCTCATGAAGCATGGTACTGTAAACGTGTGTGTGTGTGTGTGTGTGTGTGTGTGTGTGTGTGTGTGTGTGTGTGTGTGTGGCTGTAGGCTGTGCTTAAGCTGTGAAAGCTGAATGATTGAATGTTTAAAATGTGAATGAGGGTTGAACAGTGTGACATGGCTGCATGATGGAGCGGTCTGCCATTTACACATCATATAGTGATGAATATGGCCTTCTCAAATAGTGTGTGTGTGTGTGTGTGGTCCTGGTAAACCCTACGCTATGGGGACAAAATGTCGCCACAAAGATGGCAATATCAAAAATCCTTGTCCTAGTGGGGACATTTTTTTTTTGCTCCCAATTAAGAAAACAGCTTATTATTAGGTTATAATCTACCGTTTGTACAGTAGTATGCTTATTCCCTTTCCATTAGACCTATGTCAAGTCAAGTCATATTCATTTATATAGTGCTTTTAACCAAAGCTGATTTACAGTGATAATTGGAAATTAAATTAACATAGATTGTTTGGTTTTATGACAGCTCTAGGATAAAATTATTTTCCAGCTAAAGTAAGTTCCCCTTTGCTCGGTCACTTTCTATTGCGTAGCTATACGCAGTGGGAAATCTCCTTTTTCCTGATTTACTTCAAATGCATGCTGCTGCACAGCTAGACCATAGAGCGCCTGGCTCTCTCATAGGCTGTGCTGCAGCAACTGCACATCCAATGGTGCGGGCACCTCTGAGAATGCACTCGCTGCCGGCGGATGTGAGGCCCATCTCCATTCTGCAGACTCGACTAGCTCTCTCCAGGGCTTGAGTGACGCCGTGTCACTCGCGCCCAGTGTTGGTCAAGTTACTTGGACATAGTAATTAGTTACTGATTACTTCTCCAAGAAAGTAATCCAGTTACTTTACCGATTACTTATTTTCAAAAGTAATTAGTTACTTTACTAGTTACTTTACTAAGTTACTTTTTAAAAACATGATGCACAACCTGAACACGCTAAAGCAATAGAACTTTCAGCCTAATTCTATTCTTTCTGCATATTCCATCATCTAAAATGTAATCAAATGAAACATTCTCTTTATAAACTTGTTTTATTAGTTTCAATATTTTAAAGCCACAATATGTATTTTTTCTGCTTTAAAACCCGCAAACCCAGTCAAACGTTTGACTGCAGTATCTTATGTGCTTTATTATCTGGTGCGCCCTATATATGTGAAAAAATGTTCTAAAATAGGTCATTTATTGAAGGAGCGTAATATAAATATTTATATTCGTCTGTATTATTGTTATGGACCACGATTACGCTTTGCCTGCACGTTCTGCTGCTACAGCCAGCTCAGTAAAGCTCAAACGTACGTAATTTTGTAAAATCCTTAATTTGAATAGAGGTGAAAATACAGCAATAAAATCATTTCACGAGTTCACACTTACATATAATTTTGAGTGAGTAAGATTCAATGCGTATTTGGCGTGCTGTCCGGAGGGAGGGCTCCGTGCTCGGAATTCTGCCCGAACCCAGAGTACTCCCCCCGTATGCAAGTGATTTTTTAGAAAGAGGAGTGTGCAGGACTAGGAGTGTGGAGAAGGGGTGGAGGAGGGATGCTGCAAACTGCCAATGGATCGAGGTAAGACTGCTGAGTCTATATATACCCTCTTATCATTGGTTGCTGATTGCTGATTGCTGATTGCCGTCCACTCGTGTTAATTATCTGAACGTGCTCCTCCCGAACTTAGTTATTAACAAAACTTCATTTCACGAGTTCACACTTACATATAATTTTGAGTGAGTAAGATTCAATGCATATTTGGCGTGCTGTCCGGAGGGAGGGCTCCGTGCTCGGAATTCTGCCCGAACCCAGAGTACTCCCCCCAAAAGGCTAAAGAGCAGAGGACAGCCGCCGGACTAAAGACCCCCCAAAGAGTGCCAAGAAATGGCGGGCTGGCATCTCGAGAAGGGGCCTGGATGCTTGTTCAGGGAGGCCCGTGATGTTGGCTCACTGCCTGGACTGATGGCCCTTGTTGACTGCGAACAAGGTGTGGTTGTTGTATACTTGTCCAGGAGGTTTTCGCGCTGCATCCACTGTAAGACCAAATATTCGCTGAAATGAAAGAGAAAACGTGAGTGCTCTACCTGGAACTTTCTCGCTCCGTCCGATGTGAGACCAATGCTCGCTGGACGGAAAGAGGAAACCTGAAAAGAGGAAAATGAGTGCTTATCCAGGAGATTTTCTCGTACTCTCGTCCACGGTGAGACCGAATGCTCACCGGATGAAAGAGAGAAAATTTAAGTGCTCTACTGGGAAAGCTCTCACTCCGTCCGCTGTGAGACCAATGCTCGCTGGACGGAAAGAGGAAACCTGACAAGAGGGGAAAATTAGTGTTTGCCCAGGAGATTTCTCGTATTCCATCCGCTGTGAGACCAGCTGCTCGCTGGATGAAAGAGAAAATTGTAAGTGCTCTACTGGGAAAGCTCTCACTCCGTCCGCTGTGAGACTAATGCTCGCTGGACGGAAAGAGGAAACCTGACAAGAGGGGAAAATGAGTGTTTGCCCAGGAAATTTTCTCATATCCGTCCGCTGTGAGACCAACTGCTCGCTGGATGAAAGAGAAAATTTAAGTGCTCTACTGGGAAAGCTCTCACTCCATCCGCTGTGAGACCGATGCTCGCTGGATGGAAGAAGGAAAACTGAAAAGTGGAAAAATTGAGTGCTTGCCCAGGAGATTTTTCTCACACTGCATCCGCTGTGAGATCAACTGCTCGCTGGATGAAAGAGAAAATGTAAGTGCTTTACTGGGAAAGCTCTCTCTCCGTCCGCTGTGAGACCGATGCTCGCTGGACGGAAAGAGAAAACCTGAAAAAGAGGAAAAATGAGTGCTTGCCCAGGATATTTTTCTCACACTGCATCCGCTGTGAGACCAACTGCTCGCTGGATGAAGGAGAAAAATGTAAGGGCTCCTCTGGGAAAGCACTCACTCTGCTCATAAAGTGATGGCGGTTTTTTGAGTGTCTAAGAAAAACGAAAAAGGGTAATTTAAACGTGGCATTGAGTGTGTGAGTGGAACTGAAGGGCTGGTAGCTTATGCGGAAAGCCGAATACATTTAATGAGAATTTCCAGTGTTATGGGGTGTTCGGGGGCGGGTGGGCTGGGATCTTTGGATCCCTTTAATCAGGGTTTGTGAATTGTTTAACTCCACAGAAGTAGTGCCGTACGACAGTTTATGGGCAAAACTGGATTGCCGCTCAAATAACCTTTAATAGGAGATAAAAGATATGATTGGAAAGAGAAAAATCGGGGGAAGGCAAGTTATAAGAGACATTTTTTATCGTTTCCTTTCTTTATGTTACCTCCAAGCGGTAATATAGGATTGAAGGGTCCTGGGAGATACCGCTTGGAGGATAACTTTTGATGCGTGCGACGTTAGCTTGGAGACCAAGCTCGCTGGACAGAGGAAATAATCAATTAAGGGTTTTAGCAGGAATAATAATTCTAAATGGTGATGTACTGGAGAGAAAACATCATTGTTATAGCAGTGTAGAAAATAAGCCAGAGGAACAGAGCTCCTGCAGGAGCAGAGAAGACGTCACTGCTTGAGCAGTGTAGAAAATTATCCAGAGAAACTGAGCATCTGTGGGAGCAGAGGAGACGTCACTGCTGTGGCGGTGTAGTAAATTAGCCGGAGAAACGGAGCTCCTGTGGGAGCAGAGTAGACATCATTACTGTGACGGTGAAGAAAAATAGCCAGAGAAAAGAGTTTCAGATGGAGCAGAGGAGACGACACTGCTGTGGCAGTGTAGAAAGTTAGCCAGAGAAACAGAGCTCCAGTGGGAGCAGAGGGGACGTCACTGTTATAGCAGTGTAGAAAATAAGCCAGAGTAAGAGAGCTCCAGTGGGAGCAGAGTAGACATCACTGCTGGGGCAGAGTAAAAATTAGTCAGAGAAAGAGAGCTCCAGTGGGAGCAGAGTAGACATCACTGCTGTGTCAGTGTAGAAAAATAGCCAGAAAAACAGAGCTCATATGAGAATTATTCAGAGAAACAGAGCTCCTGTAGGAGCAGATGAGACATCACTGCTGGGGCAGAGTAGAAAAATTAGCCAGAGAAACAGAGCTCCTGTGGGAGCAGATGAGACATCACTGCTGGGGCAGAGTAGAAAAATTAGCCAGAGAAACAGAGCTCCTGTGGGAGCAGATGAGACATCACTGCTGGGGCAGAGTAGAAAATTAGCTGAAAGAAACACGGCTCCTGTGGGAGCAGAGTTGACGTCACTGCTGGGGCAGAGTATAAAAGATTGGCCAGAGAAACGGAGCTCCTTTGGGAGCAGAGTAGACATCAATGCTGGGGCAGAGTAGAAAAATTAGTCAGAGAAACAGAGCTCCTGTGGGAGCAGAGGAGACGTCACTGCTGGGGCGGTGGAGAAAATTAGCCAGAGAAACAGAGCTCCAGTGGGAGCAGAGGAGACATCACTGCTGGGGCAGTATAGAAAATTAGCCGGAGAAACAGAGCTTCAGTGGGAGCAGATGAGACATCACTGCTGGGGCAGAGTAGAAAAATTAGCCGAAAGAAACACGGCTCCTGTGGGAGCAGAGTAGACGTCACTGCTGGGGCAGAGTAGAAAAGATTAGCCAGAGAAACGGAGCTCCTGTGGGAGCAGAGTAGACATCACTGGTGGGGCAGAGTAGAAAAATTAGTCAGAGAAACGGAGCTCCTGTGGGAGCAGAGTAGACATCACTGCTGGGGCAGAGTAGAAAAATTAGTCAGAGAAACAGAGCTCCTGTGGGAGCAGATGAGACATCACTGTTGGGGCAAAGTAGAAAAATTAGTCAGAGAAACAGAGCTCCTGTGGGAGCAGATGAGACATCACTGTTGGGGCAAAGTAGCAAAATTAGTCAGAGAAACAGAGCTCCTGTGGGAGCAGAGTAGACATCACTGCTGGGGCAGAGTAGAAAAATTAGTCAGAGAAACAGAGCTCCTGTGGGAGCAGATGAGACATCACTGTTGGGGCAAAGTAGAAAAATTAGTCAGAGAAACAGAGCTCCTGTGGGAGCAGATGAGACACCACTGCTGGGGCAGAGTAGAAAAATTAGTCAGAGAAACGGAGCTCCTTTGGGAGCAGAGGAGACGTCACTGCTGGGGCGGTGGAGAAAATTAGCCAGAGAAACAGAGCTCCAGTGGGAGCAGAGGAGACGTCACTGCTGGGGCAGTATAGAAAATTAGCCGGAGAAACAGAGCTTCAGTGGGAGCAGAGTAGACGTCACTGCTGGGCAGTGGAGAAACGTACCTGTGCAAATGAGCTGTGGTGTGAAGCCGAGCAAAAGCGGGAAGTAGATTGGGGCCTGGCTGGCCGATTATCGTCTTCTTGTGCGCAAACAAAGATGCGAAAAAGAGGGGAGATTAAATCTTTGCAGGATTATGCACATCTTTATTAACGTTTCAAAATGGCTTAGGGAACTTTCACCCTGGCAGTTAAGTCCGTAACGGGGCATGGTTCGCATGAAAAATCGCTAATGTGAACGCCATTATGGGACCCGGGTGCGCACTGGGGTACCGGACCCGAGACTACCTGGAGGAGGTGGTGGTACTGACTACCCAGCAAGGACTCGGGTGCGCCCTTGTTCAGGAAATAAGGTATCCTGTGCATGCGTTTTAGCTTATTGTGATGTATTCAGTTAAATAAGTAAGGGATGATAGTGTTGAGGAATTACCCTGGATACGAGCGAGAGTGAGCCTGCAGTGTATTCGAGCATTGCACGTGGAATCAGAGCAACATATTTGTAAATCCACTGTATTCTTAAGGGTCCGTTTGCAAGCAGCAGAAAACCACCTTATGTGACACACGTACAATAAACCTGTATTGTTCACTTAACTGCGCATAATAGAAGCAATTTTACTAAAAATAAATAAGTAAATACACAATATTTACCCACGTTCTGCTTTCCATCGAGCGCCGTGCACGTTTGCAATGACATAAGATGCACGCGAACGCACCAAGGTTCGATAGAATTAAATTGGGTGTGGAACCGGACCCACGCTGCGGGGGGCGTCGGGGACAAATGCGCTCGGACCGCTGCAAACACAGGATACAAACCATATATGGCATTTCACCGTAACAAGCCTAGTGTAAAAACTCCGTTGTTTCTCATTTATTTATTTGTCATTTCTAAGGGTCATTCCCTGCCGATTTGTTCGTTCTGGATTAGTAAACCAAATGGTGAAGCTGCGGGTTAGAATTGGTCTGAACTTCTGAAATCTTAAAAGAGGAGTCGATTCCTGTTAATGGAATCGATTCCAAGCTTTGGAATCGACTCTATATTCCTAACGCCTCGGATCGAGGAATCGATTCTTTTTGGGATCGAGGAATCAATTCTTTTAGAATCGATTCCCAGCCCTACTGTTTACATGTGAGTTTACGCCATAAAGAAGCATCGCGTTTAAGGAACGCAAATCATTGTACAGAAACTATTTATATCGATCACGATTAGTATCCGGATAGCGTAATTGCTCGACATTCAACGATTGAAGCGATGCGAAGTTCAATCAGGGACACGAAAGTTTTCAGCTAAGCACTCACAGAGTTGACCCGGCAGATGTTTGAGAGTGTGGATCAGCCGGGACTGGATCTGCAGCGTGGCTTAACTTACTTACTGCCTGTTGCGACGGCCGACGCTGGAGGAATGTCCATTCCTTTGCGTTAAGATGGCAGCATTGCCTTGTCCAAATCTCTATGGCAGGAATTATTGAATGGTCCGGTTTAAAGATACCGCGGAAGTAGATTGCGGATGTTTTGCCCGGGGTGGCGATGACCCGTTTGTTTGGCCTGACGCCCATGAGATGATACCGGGTTGCGGAAAAGATTCCTAATTCTGAAGGACGAAAGATTCTATCGAAAACAGGAAGAGCTAGATTCGGACATGGCCAAATGCTGCAAACTGCCAATGGATCGAGGTAAGACTGCTGAGTCTATATATACCCTCTTATCATTGGTTGCTGATTGCTGATTGCTGATTGCCGTCCACTCGTGTTAATTATCTGAACGTGCTCCTCCCGAACTTAGTTATTAACAAAACTTCATTTAAAATGAAGGTCGCTCCTGACTCTATTCCAAATTATTAACACTTACATCTTTTAGCAGTAAAGTGCAGAGAGGAGTAAAAATTAGTTGATCAAAATAGAAAATGCTATTGCATGGCACATTTTGGCTTAAAGGTTGTTTTTTGTTTTTTTTGTTTGTTTGTTTGTTTTTTCAGAGTAAAACAGCAAGCATGCAGCCACAGCGGTCTTGCCAGATGGGGGTTCAAGTTTTTTTTCATTAAGTTTCACATTCCTGTACCGGCTTGCTGCGTTAGTTAAATGTGTGAGACTGTCTTGTGACATGCTTGCTCAAATTTGAGTTAGAATTTTGACATTCTCCAACAGGGGGTCCAGTTTCTAGATCAGGATGCTCTCTGCATAGTTCACAACGTCTCTCGCTGTCTCTCCCTCTCTGTCGTGTGCGCGCTACAAGGTTTGGACTTTGGAACACTATGAGTCATTGCCACCCCTCGACGAGGCTTTGGTCGCTCATCTGTGCCCAAACTCGGCTGCTAGCTGGCGAACCAGAGCTGTGCACCCCAACAAACTGTGCTGCAACAGATCAGCACTCGCTGGATGCGCATATTCCGCCTCCGGTCAGGCTGCATCAGCCCTGTACACGATGGGCGTGTTACAGGTTTACCAGGCCAAGCTCCTCTGGTCCATGGATGAGGATGGCCCAGACCCAGAGGCCTTCCGGGACCTCCGCAGCACAGCAGACCTGGCCTTGAGGCCTACCAAGGCCACAGCACAGGTGATCGGTAAGAACATGGCTAGTTTGGTCGTGCTTTAACGCCACATTTGGCTAACTCTCACCAACATTAAAGCAAGGATAAAACGAGGTTCCTCAATGCCCCGGTTTCCTGCACCAGTCTCTTCGGCCCGGCGGTTAAGGGGTTTTCAGAGAGGAACACGAGGCTACTCGCTCCAATTTGCTCGCAGACCCCCAAAGTTTCATGCGGTTGTCAAGACCTCATTGAGAAGCGATGTGGGTCACGTGCTTTGCACCGAAGTACAGAATCTATTTGCAAAAGGGGTTATAGAGTTAGTCCCCCTTGTGCTAAAATAAGGGCGATTTTACAGCCGTTATTTTCTGGTTCGGAAATAAAGGCCAACTGTGCAGCTGCAAATGCGTTTTACATAAAGGTTTCAGTAAATCAGCAAAAAGGAGTTGTGTATTCCCATTGTGTATAGCTACGTAATACTTTGTTCCCCAACTCAGGGAACTGAGGTTATGTGAGTAACCAAGTCGTTTTAATTGGTTCACTTCCGTCGCAACGATCATTAGATATTAACTTAGGGGCCACTAACATGAGAACGTTTTAACAGAAAACTCTTAAATTCTCTCTATGCAAACTTTAAAAACGCGAACTTGTGAGAATGCCGATGCCGTGCATTCTACAGGTATGTGCGTTTGAATATATGTGTGCAGGCATGTAGTCCTTCCCTAAAAAACAACCCTCAACAATCTTCTCTGGCATAAAAATCGCTTCGGTGTATCCACGTGTACCGGAATTATCCAGAAAATGATTATCTGTACAGAGGTAAAGGGAGGGAGGCCTTCACAAGGAAGGACTACACATCAGGACTGCGTTGTCATCGTGTCCAGATACAGGCCCTTCATCAGATCTTGATACAGCCTGGATCCGGTGGACTGCCGTAAACCTCGGCATAAACAGAGAGCCTAATATTAACATAGATGGCATTCTTCTTATGATGTAACGAGTACTTCAGGATTTATTCCTGGTGTTCCTGGTTTCAGCTGACCTAATCTATGCAACCTAACATTGAATTATAGAAGTCTATAGTGTGTTATGTGTATGCAAGGTAAAAGAGATGTGTTTTTAGTCTAGCTTTGAGGTATTAAAAAGGTATTATCAACTGGCCATAATTAGCAATATTTAAAAATGTATACGGTGTTAAATAGGGAGCCAATGCAATGTTGACAGAACTGGGCTAATATGGTCATATAGTCTCATCCCAAGACGTCATACAACTGACGCTTTTGACCATACGTCAACATCCGCCGTTTTAGGGTACCCTATAACGTCGGTTAGATGATGATCCTGGGGCATCATCCAACTGACGATTTACCTTTAATGTCAGTTAGGTGACTGGGCAGGTTTAGGTCTGGGGTAGGGTTAGGATTAGATAACGTCATCTAACCGACATTTAAGGGTACCCTAAAACGGCGGATTTTGACATATGGTCAAAAGCGTCAGTTGTATGACATCTTGGAATGAGACTGCGCTGGGTCATACGTACTGGTTCTGGTAAGAACTCTTGCTGCTGCGTTTTGGACCAGCTGTAGTTTGTTTATTAAAAGGGGGGGGGGGGGGGGTTGACTGCGATTTCACTTTTTTTCATTTTAAATAGTGTGTAATGTTGCTGTTGGTGCATGAACAGTATCTGCAAAGTTGCAGCACTGAAAGTTTAGTGTAAGCAGAGATATCATCTTTTAAAAATCAGGAAGTATATTGCCTACAAAAACGACTCGATTGGGACTACAGCTGGGTTTTAGACGTCACTAACCCACACATTTGCATCAACCCCTCCCTCCGGAAAATGCAAAAAAGGGCATGTGCATATTTCAGCAGCTCCAGCTCATCGAGTGTGTTGTTCACGCAGCTGTCAGGTCTTCTGTGTTCGAGCTGCCCATGGATGCTGTACTTCGTCAACAATGGATACAATTTATGTTTGATTATGTTCCTGAAAATGACGATCATAATCTAGCTCTCTGTGCTGCGCATTTTACGGAAGACAGCTTCCAAAATCTCCACGAGTTAAATGCCGGATCCAACAAGAAACTGTTACTAAAACATGAAGCAGTTCCGACTTTAAAACCAGAGGCAGCAGTTGTTGGGCCACAACCTGTAAGTAGGCTAAGACTTAATCATTTTAAATGTTTTTGCATGTATAATCCTTGTGTTTTATTTATTTATTTTTATTTTTTTCAAATGCCAGCGCTGGCTTTATTGCCACTAGGCTACTAGTTATGCTATTTTGTGTCTACGACAAACGCGTACAAACATGAATTTTGTATAAGTACTGTTGTAAATGTACTTTTCATGTTTTATGACGTTATTTTCGATTTGATCAAGAACGTAAACTTGCCAACGCTGTTTGAGTATAACATTAGTAGCCAGTCAGTTGCTATTATTGCCAGTCAGATGCTATTGTGTAAAACAAACGTGTATAAAGTTAAAAAATGTAGCAAATTATCATTCAGAAACGTTTAGTAAGAGCCGTGTGTGGTGAGGTTCTGTTTGACTCTCTTCATTGTGGCTTTCTCGGTCTGATTCTGCCTCGAACTGATACTGCAGTTCGACACATATTTAAATCTGGACCGGAGCTCATGACATGCATGTTTCGCCCGTAAAGGTAATGGGCGTTAACCTTCCGGACAACGTGAGCGACAGTTTAGCCAATCACAACAAACCGGGCCAAACTAACCAATCTGAGCCCACTGCCCCTTTCTGAGGGAGTGGTTTCATAAAATCAGGAAGTGAACCGCTCGTTCGAGGACAGAGGAGAGTGCGGCTGACAATAAAGGTGAAGTTTATGAAAAATAAGACTTTTTTAAAAAAAGAAAAAACACAAATACATGTTATATTGCACCCCATAAACACAATCATGCAAAGAAAAAAAAAACAGTCAACCCCCCCTTTAAGCGTGCAGGGCAACCAACCAGTAAAGCATTACAACAATCTATCCTTGATGTCATGAACTAATTGTTCTGCATTCATCAATGAGAGCATACATATGACATCATTTAGATATATTTTTAAGATGGAAAAACGTGGTTTTACAGATATTATTTACATGACTTTCAGATGAAAGTTTGCTATCAAAGAGCACACCCAGGTTTCTAACCGACGACAAGACTTGACAGAGCAAGTCAAGTATTAGACAGTATTCTAGGTTATTATGTGTGGACGTTTTTTGTCCAATAAGTAGAATCTCTCTTTTTTTTTTTTTTTTTTTTCAGAATTAATTAGTAGGGAATTTCTAGTCACCCATTTTTTTATATATATATCAGCTATGCATTCCATTAATTTTGTGAATAGGTAAGTTTCGTCAGGGTGTGAAGAAATATAGATTGGAGTATCATCAGCATAACAGTGAAATCTAATGCTACGCTTTCTAACGATATCTCTTCTTCTGCTCTTCTCTTGCGTTCTCAGTCAAATTCTCTAAAAGCTGTTAAAAGGCTGTTAATGGAGTCTTGAGGTAAAAGACAATACTTTCTGTTGCAGGTTTTGCTGGGTTGCACATCAGACAAAACAGATATCTTTCGACAAGATCTGGCATCCGGGGCAGGATTTGTATCCGATCTAACTCTGACTTGATGCTGGTTCTCCCACAAGAAGTGCCACCACACGTCTGACTAACCAACGCATTCTCATCCTTTAGCGTCATATAGAATGCTATATGACAAAATGGCGCTATACGCACATGGCACGTGTTATCGTTAATATAACACACGCTGTGATGGTTAGGTTTAGGTGTGGGGTAGGGTAGGGTAGTCTCATATTACGCGAAAGGATTTATGACGCCTTGGGTTCGCGTGAATATTAACGATAAAGGGTGCCATGTGCGTAGTATAGCGCCGTTTTGTCATATAGCGTGACGCTAAAGGGACTAACTGTTGTGTTATGATCCAGTGTGTGTGTGTGTGTGTGTGTGTGTTTGTTTGTGTACAGTGACTCAAGGTGATGGCAGAACAGGTGTGTGTCCTCATAAAGTTAAGCTTGACCCTGTTCTCTGTGCATTAAGGTGCATTTACTGGAATAAAAGGAATGCAGAAATGTAAGTTTTAAGAGATATAAACACATTATAAAGCACAGTCCCATACATGCACACACTGTTTCTGGAAAGAATCCAGATTGCTCTTCAAATGTAGAGTATTACGTACGTTTCTAATCCATTCTGATATCATTTGGCCTATTGAAAGTGACACCGCAGGTCTCTAGTAACTCAATGCGCCATGAGAACGGATGTAACAAACTTCATAGATGTTTAAAGATCATACCTGTGGCCAAGTCTTGTTATTCAACCCGCAGAGTGAATACATTTCAGCGCGCAGAAGCACAGGAAAGGGTGTGGAAAAGATCTGACTGCCTGTCAGCGCCTGTCAGGTATGTGTGTGTGTGTGGAATCCTGAAAGTTTTAATCAACCTGGGCATCTAAGGAATCTTCCCACAGTGTGTGTAACACCCACAGACACGCCCAACACACACACATACACATACACATTTACTTAGCTCACTAAATGAGGACATACCCTTAACTTCTATTGATTTTAAATCAACTTAATTATAATGACTACAGAATAGCCCCTACCCCTATATTAAAATTGGTTATTTAAATAATCTAGCCTTTTTTTTCTCACCAAGGACGTCCTCAGATGTCTCCAAAGGAAGGTTTTGACAGATATAAAATTGTGTCCCCAAATTATAGCTATGAAAACCCACACACACTTTTTTTTCACTTTCTCTCTGATCTTAAACATCCCAATGTTTGGTTTCTAATTGTATTTCTGTTCTGTTTTTCTTTTGAGTGCTCCATATTTTAATCTGTGCTCTCGACCTGTGGCTCTTGTCGAATGTGGCGTGATGTCAATCATTCTTGTGATCCATCATCATTATCACAGCTCTTTGCTGCGGAGCTTGAACCTTAAACACTCCCCCCTCACCACTCTCCTCTTACAAAAAAAAAAAAAAAATGATTGAAAGCCATATGAAATTCAACAAAATCAAGATGCAATAAAGGACATGTGAGTGTCCAAGTGTTCTTCCTCGTTGAGACAGCAGTGTTAGAGTGAGCGCACTGTCCTGAGTAATCCAATCCGATGAGGCCAGTCCCTTAATCTCTGTCTAGGGAATCTGATTGCTCTAATGCATTTAGTGAAACTCAGGCAAGGTTTTATTTAATCGTGCGCACTGGAACTGTGGAGGGGAGATGAGAAAAGTACACAATCTTTCATCATACAATCATCCAGTACTATTGCATTTGTTCTGTTGTTCGTACACATGGGTGTGTGTATCCCTGTGTGTTTGATCTATAGTGGATGCAATTCGTTGTTTATGTTTTTTTTTTGTTTGTTTGTTTTTTTTTAAATGAAGTAGTTATTGACTTTCATATGTTTTCCTGAGCTTCGCCATTGAAAAATATGATTTGAAGCATCAATAATTATATTGCACTTGAATTACTATATTTTACAGTTTGCCGTACATATTGGGTTAATATACAAAAACTTTTCATTTAAATGTGTGTGTATTATTTTAAAATATATAATCTTGAAACAAAGAGCTACTTTGTACAATTCCCACTGTTCTCTGTCAGCCTCAAAGCCTCTGTGAGTGGCATATTAACCAACACATTTGATTAAAAATTGGTGTTTACCTGAGTGTGTCTGATTTAGTGGCTAGCAATGTTAGGAAGCTGTTCGTGACACATGAGGGGTTCATGGAGGGAATCTGTGACACAGACCCCAGCTGTGGCTTCAACTCTTCTTAAAGAGCTGTGTTTTTGCTTATGTGTCTGCCCGCACACTATGTCAGTTGATTCCACACAACCACATATATGGATTCCTTTGTGAATCAAATTTCAGTCACAAGTAATATACTACAGCCATTATTACAACTTGATAGTGAAATATATGCATCTATATCTTTATCAGTCCTTGATAAGTTGTTTATTTGGAGCATAAACGAGGGATTGTTTCATGTACTGTAAAATGTTATGAACTGTTTTGTGGCAGGCCATATTTGTGCTGTTGTTTAAATTCTACAGGCATTGGCCTTGAACGCCCTAACAGTCTTTAGCAAATTATCATCATCAGAGAACAGACTGACCTCAGCAATGAAGTTTGATGAATTTCATGCCTGGTGCTTTATTGTTAAATATAAAAGGTTTGGTCAGACAACCTAATCAAAAAGATTATGATTCATCTTACAAATAAAGCATATAACAAAAGCACATCCACCTTTATCTGTTGTCACCTTTATTCACTTCATTCCTGAAGTGAGATCCAAAAATAAAAGACGTTGCTATGAAACCACAAACCACAACAATCAAGGTTGTGGTGAATTTTGTTGTGTAAGCTATAGCTGATGGTTTAGCTAGATAAGGTGACAACAGATAAAGGTGGATGTGCTTTTGTTATATGCTTTATTATTTGTAAGATGAATCATACTCTTTTTGATTATGTTATCTGACCAAACCTTTTATATTTAACAAGAAAGCACCAGGCATGAAATTCATCAAACTTCATTGCTGAGGTCAGCAGTGCAGCATTTAGTCTGTTCTCTGATGATGAGAATTTGCTAAAGACTGTTAGGGCGTTCAAGGCCAATGCCTGTAGAATTTTAACAACAGCACAAATATGGCTTGCCACAACATTAGCTTGCTATCTACACTGCATAAAATGAAAATGACACTGTTGTTTTAGCACATGCACACATTTTAAAATATAAATTCTTGATCATCCTGTAGTAACAAACCAAACATATTGATGACTCATCTTGCATTCATGGGTGTACTTTTTTTTTTTTTTTTTTTTTTTTTTTCAGTTGAATAGTCTATAGAATAAAAATATCCCTCTCACTTAAAGGAGTAGTTCACTTTTTGTAAAAAAAAAATAAAAAAAAAAACTTTTACTGATAATTGGCTTATCCCCATGTCATCCAAGATGTCCATGTCTTTCTTTCTTCAGTCGAAAAGAAATTAAGGTTTTTAATAAAAACATTCCAGGATTTTCTCCATATAATGGACTTCAATGGGAACCAAACGGTTCAAGGTCCAAATGAGAGTTTCAGTGCAGCTTCAAAGGGCTTTAAACGACACCAGATGATGAATAAGGGTCTTATCTAGCTAAACCATCAGTTATTTCAAAAATAAATTAAAAAGCTTTATGTATAAGTACAAATGCTCGCCTTGCTCTGTTCTGTGATGAGCGTTCGTGACTTTCCTGTTCAAACTCGTTCATCAAAATGAACAAATCTTTTTTCGAGTCATGATTCGAAGGGTCCTAGATAAGACCCTTATTCATCGTCTGGTGTCGTTTAAAGCCCTGCAGTGAAACTCTCATTTGGACCTTGAACCGTTTGGTTCCCAATGAAGTCCATTATATGGAGAAAATCCTGGAATGTTTCAATCAAAAACCTTAATTTATTTTCAACTGAAGAATGAAAGATGTGGACATCTTGGATGACATGGGGGTGAGTAAATTAACAGCAAAAGTGTTTTTTTTTTTTTTTTTTTTTTTTTGTGTGTGTGTGTGTGTGTGTGTGTGTGTGAACTACAATAGCAAATCGTGTTATTTGTCATTGTCATATTTGTTATTTTCCTCGCATTCATCACTGTTAACAGGAAATCTGCACTCAAGCCATTCCAGTAATTTTTAAGAAAAAAATTCTGCTTCAAAGGGGTCATGACATGAGGAATCAAAATGACAAATACTTTTGCATATGACTTTACCTAGAGCAAGACATTGACAAACAGTTATACAGTATTGCACCATAGGCCCTGCCCATAGCATTCAGAAGCTATGTAGCCAAAGACTTCAGGAGGATTTCAGCATCAGGAACAAAAGTAGATGATTTATTTTTAAAGTCCCCCTGCAGTCAATAATTTTATCCCTTTAAACTCTGATAATCAAAATTACACATTTAAACTTTTTTTTCCTGTAAAACTAATTTCTCCATGTCTTAAAATAGCTTGAATGTAACTCTAAAACTTTCCTTCATTTAGAATACATGGACCATGAATATGCAAATTAGTCCCCGCCTCCACTAAATCATACCAGCTCGTACTACCTGATCCAATCGGTCAACTGTAGAAAATGCTTGAAATGGCAAGTGGGAATATTGGTTTAATAAAACAAGAGCACCCTCAGTTCAACTCAGTGCTGAGTTCTGCTCACTCATGAATCCTTTCCCTAACTAACTCACTAGTTTAGAAACAATATAAATAAGAGATGCATTGTGTCAAGTATATTTATATAGCTCTTTTCACAATATAGATTGCATCAAAGCAGCTTCACAGTATCAATCAAAACATAATAACAATGTTTGTTTCTTAGTGGAAAATCATCCACGTTTGGTAGAGCTGATCAAGGGTATTACTGATTGGTTAATTAATTTGAATACCCCCAATATCCCCAACTGAGCAAGCCAAAGGCAACAGTGGCGAGGAACCAAAAAACTCCATCAAGTGACCTGTAGTGTGTACCTCTTGATTGATTATAACAAAACTTTGTGAGATCACAAACTGAGATAAGCGACAGATTTTTAGTAATATAGCATGTGAACTTTTCATGCTTCCTAGGCTATATATTACCCATTCAGAATTTTAATAAAAGTTGACACAATGGCAATTGATATGATTAGCCTTTGGATGGACTACGTTATCAAACAGCAAATAATGTGTTGCTAATGTTACACGAACCATCCGTCACGCTTCTCATGGTAGTTAGTAGAATCATGACGCAGAATGTCAAACAATACAGTGAAGGAAATAAGTATTTGAACACCCTGCTATTTAGTAAGTTTTTTGCATCATGGAGGGGTCTGAAATTGTCATCGTACGTGCATGTCCTCGGTGAGAGACATAATCTAAAAAAAAAAATAATAAAAAAAAAAATCCAGAAAACACAATGTATGATTTTTTTTAACTATTTATTTGGGAAGCATTTGACCATGCTTCAATATCTGACGCTTTAGGCGCCCTTTATCGTCAGTTAGATGACGCCCTAGGATCGCGTGTACCCTACCCCCACCCCAGACATAAACCTAACCGCGTCCTCTAACTGACGCTTTCCTTTAGCGTCAGTTAGATGACGCCGTAGGATCGCGTCATTTAAGTGACGCTAAAGGGTGCCTAAAACGTCAAATATTGAAGCATAGTCAAAGGTGACGCCTTGGGGTGAGAATGCGTTGGATACAGCTGCAAATAAGTATTTGAACACCTGAGAAAATCAATGTTAATATTTGGTACAGTAGACTTTGTTTGCAATTACAAACAAACATTTCCTGTAGTTTTTCACCAGGTTTGCACACACTGCAGGAGGGATTTTGGCCCACTCCTCCTCACAGATCTTCTCTAGATCAGTTGGGTTTCTGGGCTGTCGCTGAGAAACACGGAGTTTGAGCTCCCTCCAAAGATTCTCTGTTGGGTTTAGGTCTGGAGACTGGCTAGGCCACGCAAGAACCTTGATATACGCAGTGGTGGAGGAAGTACTGAATCTCAGTACTTAAGTAAAAGTACAAATAACCAGATAAATATTTACTTTAGTAAAAGTAGAAGTAACACAATGACAACCATACTTAAGTAAAAAGTATAAAGTACCTGATTTTAAATGTACTTTAAGTATTAAAAGTACTTGCATAATAATTGATTCTCTTAATGACTATTTTCTAATGATTAATAAAACATTCAACCTAATACTCCTATAATGATGTTCAATAATGATGGAAAAAAATTGATGTCACCATTTCTGAAACAAGCTTGCAATTAGGCAATATAAGCCATGCTTATCCTTACTATATATTAATAACTGTTTGGCAGTAAACGTGATTAATTTATGGTGTAATTCTGAACCTCTTGGCTTGCCATAATCCTAACCAAACGTATATTACACATGGTGTGTTTCCTATACATGTAAAAACACATTTTCGCGTATAAATTGCATGATAAACACACTGCGTGCGAGACGCATTTAGTTGATGTATCTATGGCAACCAAACGTCACTGGTGAGACAAACGTGCAACGAACGGATTATGTTTTGGCAGGGGGAAAACTGATCAGAAAATGTAATGAAAATGTAACAGAAGTTGTAGAAATGTAGTGGAGTAGAAAGTATAATAATTGCTGCAAAATGTAACGAAGTAAAAGTAAAAAGTATGCACTATTTATTCTACTTAAGTAAAGTAAAGATACGTGAAAAATGTACTTAAGTAAAGTAACGAAGTATTTGTACTTCGTTACATTTCACCACTGGATATACGTCTTACATTGACCAGCTCCTCCTGTGTAGTTCTGGGCTGATTGATTACTCACCTTTCTTAGGGTCTTTGAGAACCCACGAGGTGAGATCTAGAAAGGAGCCCCAGTCCGAGGGAGATTGAAAGTCATGTTTAGCTTCTTCCATTTTTGAATGATTGCTCCAACAGTGGACCTTTTTTCACCAAGCTGCTTGGCAATTTCCCCGTAGCCCTTTCCAGCCTTGTGGAGGTGTACAATTTTGTCTCTAGTGTCTTTGGACAGCTCTTTGGTCTTGGCCATGTTAGTAGTTGGATTTTTAATGATTGTATGGGGTGGACAGGTGTCTTTATGCAGCTAACGACCTCAAACAGGTGCATCTAATTTAGGATAATTAATGGAGTGGAGGTGGGCATTTTAAAGTCAGACTAACAGGTTTTTTAGGGTCAGAATTCTAGCTGATAGACAGGTGTTCAAATACTTATTTGCAGCTGTATCATACAAATAAATAGTTGAAAAATCATATATTGTGATTTTTTTTTATTATTTTTTTTTTAGATTATGTCTCTCACAGTCGACGATGACAATTTCAGACCCCTCCATGATTTCTAATTGGGAGAACTTGTAAAATAGCAGGGTGTTCAAATACTTATTTTCCTTAATGAGTTAATGAACACAAAGAGAATACACAGGAGAATTAGCATGCAAACTACTCACATGAAAGATGAGAAACAACAATGTACTGAATGAAACAGGGAATATATATAGCCTAGACAGGCCTACTTCGAGCTGGGTTGGCTAACGTGATGGGAACTCCATACCCACTATGCCATGGTGAGAAATGCCCGTTCTGTGTGAAGTCGAATGCGCACACTAAAACGCGAGCAACCTAGCCCCGGGAGTGGAGAGGTCTAGGTCATAAAACCTGAAAAATGTATGCGGTGAGGACCACCCTGCCGCATTACAAACGTCTTGAAGGTAAATACCCTAAATTAAAGCCTTAGAGGCAGCCATACCCCTTGTTGAATGGGCACAGACCTCCATAAGTGAGGGACGTCCGACCGCATTATAAGCAATAGAGATAGCCTCAACTATCCACTTGCTTATCACTTGTCTCGATGCCGGGCAACCTTTCTTATTTGAACCAAAGCAGACGAATAACTGCTCTGACTTACGCCACAGGGTAGCTCTGTGAACATAGGCATCCAATGCCCGAAATGGACATAACAGATTGAGACTTTCCTGATCTGGATTGAAGGGTGGAGGACAGAAGGCCTGCAGCACAATAGGACCCATAACATTAGTAGGGACCTTAGGAATATATCCCGGCCTAGGATATAGAAATGCTTTAACCACACCAGGTGCAAATTCCAAACATGAAGAAGCAACTGAAAGAGCTTGTAGATCTCCAATTCTTTTAATCGAAGAAATAGCGAGAAGAAACAAAGCTTTTAAGGTGAGGAATTTTTCTAAAACCTCTTCGATAGGCTCGAAGGGAGCCAAAGCCAGACCCTCAAGTACAATGGCCAGGTCCCAAGCCGGCACTCTGGAGTGCAAAGCAGGCCTCAGCCTCAGTGTTCCACAGAGATAACGAGTTATTAGAGGATCTCTCCCCAGAGAAGAAGCCCCTGCAGGCGATCTAATGGCAGATATAGCCGCAACATACACCTTCAAGGAGGAGGGAGTCCAGCAGAGAAACGGTCTTGAAGGAAGTCGAGAACTGTACCGACAGGGCAGTCAACAGGATTTAAAGTACGTTCTCCGCACCATGTAGAGAACAATTTCCATTTCAAGTAATACAGTTTTCTCGTGGAGGGAGCTCTGGATTGAAGAATGGTCTCCACGACCTCAGTCGAGAGACCAGCACTCACGAGCTGGGCCCCCACAGAGGCCAAGCACATAGTTTCCACAATTCGGGGCCAGGGTGAAATATTGTGCCCCTGCCTCTGAAAGCAGGTCCCTCCTGACTGGAATCTCCATCGGAGAGCCGTCCAAGAGAGACACTAGGTCCGCAAACCATATTCTGGTCGGCCAGTGCGGGGCTACTAACAACAGATGATCCCCTTCCTGGCGAACTCTTTCCAGAACTCCCGGGAGCATTGATATCGGGGGAAATGCATACAGGTGTAGCCTCGGCCACACCTGCACCATCGCATCCAGTCCGAGAGGAGCTGGCTGTGTGAGAGAGAACCATAATGGACAATGAGTTGTCTCCTGGGTTGTAAATAGATCGACCTGAGCCTGACCAAAGTTCTCCCATAGGAGCTCCACCACTTCCGGGTGGAGTCTCCACTCCCTGGGCCTCAGCCCCTATCTCGACAGATATCGGCGCCCACATTCAGATACCCCGGAATATATATCGCCCTCAGTGACAACAATTTCGGCTGGGTCCATAGGAGGATCTGCAGAGCCAACTTGTATAACGCTCTGGACCTCAGACCCCCCTAATGGTTGATGTAGGAGACCACCGAAGTGTTGTCCGTGCGGACAAGCACATGATGGCCCCTCAGGTCTGGCAGGAAGTATTTGAGAGCCTGAAACACTGCCATCATTTCTATTCAGTTTATATGCCAAGACTGCTGATGGTCCTGCCATAGACCTGTCGCCGAGCGGCCACTCATGACCACCCCCCAGCCTGTCAGGAAAGCATCCATCGATAGCGTGACGCGTCGACAAGGAACCTCCAAAACTGGGCCCTGGGCGAGGAACCAAGGTTTATTTCACATGACCAAGGCACATAAGCATTGCCGCGTGACCTTGATCATACGAAACAGATTTCCCCTCGGGGAAAACCCCTTGGTCTTGAGCCACCACTGCAGGGGTCTCATGTACAGAAGGCCAACTGAAACTGTTTCAGAAGGCCAACTGAATCTGAAACTGTTTCACAGTGAGTGACTGGCCTAGTTTCACTTTATTTACGGCTGTAAGGATCACAGTTATATGTGCTGGAGACAATCTTGCTTGCATTGTTATCGAATCCCACACTACCCCCAGATAAGTGGTCCTCTGTGCTGGAAGGAGCACACTTTTCTTGGTGTTTAGACATAACCCCAACCTTTTCATGTGTGACAGAACAACATCTCGATGTTGAACCGCCAACTGCTCTGACTGAGCTAGAATTAACCAATCGTCAATATAATTTAATACGCGAATGCCCTGGGATCTGAGAGGAGCCAGCGCTGCATCCACGCATTTTGTAAAAGTGCGGGGTGATAGACCTAGGCCGAACGGAAGGACCCTATACTGGTAAGCTTCGCCCCCGAAAGCAAACCTCAGGAACCTCCTGTGATGAGGATGGATGGATATGTGAAAATAAGCGTCCTTCAAGTCTATTGTGACAAACCAGTCCTCGGACTGAATCTGTGACACAATCTGTTTGAGTGTAAGCATCCTGAACTTGAGCTTTTGAACTCTGCTGTTTAGCTGACGCAGATCTAGAATAGGACGTAACCCACCATCTTTCTTGGGAACGATGAAGTATCGGCTGTAAAACTCTGACTCTCTGCTGGTAGGAGGAACTTTTTCTATAGCCCCTTTTTGCAAAAGCGTCATTACTTCCTGTACCATAACCCGAGCCTGCTCGGGGACCACCACTGTGGGAAGGACCCCTAAAAATCTGGGTGGACGAGAACCGAACTGAATTCTGTACCCCTTTTCTAGCACATGCAGGACCCATTGAGAAATGTATGGCAGTAGTTTCCACGCTGCCATGAATTCCACTAAGGGGACCAGTCTCTCGAGACTGGCCTCGGGATTTTGTTGAATGGACATTTTGGTGCCCTGAAACGGCGAACCGGCAGGTAACAACCGAACTGACCGTTCTACGACCCTCCTCGGAGGACAGTATGGGGACACTGACACCTCGGTGCCCTGAAACGGCGAACCGACAGGGAACAACCGATGTGGCAGCGCTGCGTTACTCCTCGGAGCATCGCCCCCCAGAGGGTGCCGAGGAGGAATGATTTCTCGAAACATCCCTCCCCGGAGGGGACCACCCTCAGAAGTCTGACCCCCTGCGAGTCAGGACTTCTTCTTACTCCAAGCCTTTTTAGAGATGACAGTCCTCAGATCTTGCCTACCCCTAACTGACCTGGATTGTGACCGCCACTGAGGCCCCAAAGAGTGTGGAGGAGCCTGGGCGGCCACGCTTTGCCTTTGGTGTGCGACGTGGAGGCAGTGTTTTAGATGACAAAAATCACTTTCACTTTCATCAGCTGGCCAGTCAATATTTAATCTAGCTACAGCCACGACAAAAGCTCCTCATCACCGGGGGTATGAGCTGGTGAAACATCATGATCCCCTGCATCAACGCTGACGATATCCACTTCCTCGGAACTGGATAGCGTCAGCATTGGAGCCCGGGAAGGAGAATCCGCAGAGCGGGCTCCTCCCTGGGCAGAGGCACTGGATCCAGCAGGTAAGGGCTGAGATAGGGCGGGGCCCGTCTCAAGCCCCGCTACCAGATCCATTTGCGAACCTCAAGATGAAAGTCGACGCTGTGCCTCGGCGATAGCAGGACCCGCACCTCGGGGAAACGCAGACCGAACCATCCTTCTCAAAGAACGCCCGGCGGGAGCGGAGCGTTCTCATAGAAAGCTTCACACAATGCTCGCAGTCAGCTCCCTCGAGAACTGACTGGGCATGCTCCACTCCCAGTCAAGCAACAGCTGATGTGTGTCCCCACCCGGGCAAGGTACAACACAACGCTTTAACTCTTGATTCGCCATATATATAGTGTGCTTGACAGACAACAATAGATTACAACAGATTACAGAGATCGCTTGCTGAAGGCAACAGAAGCTGTCGCAGTCTGATCTCAAGGGTGCTATATAGTTTCCTGGTCAATGACGTCACATGAAGTCCTACTCTCTCATTGGACTGATTGTACTGACGCTTCACGACGCAATCTCGCAGAGTGTTCCCATCGCATTAGCCAAAGCAGCTCAAAGTTCCCTTGAAAGGGAACCAAGGAGACTAACTTGGATTACATTTACATTTATATTTATTCACTTAGCTGACACTTTTAATCCAAGGGACTTACAATTGCTATATATGTGAGAGATCACATGCCTCTGGAGCAACTAGGGGTTAAGTGTCTTGCTCAGGGACATATTGGTGTCTCACAGTGGATTCGAACCCGGGTCTCCCACACCAAATGCATGTGTCTTGTCTACTGCGCCATCACCACCCCGTGCCACCCCGCCATCATGCAATCAAGACTAAACTGAACTGAAGCACATGATGGGTGGGGGGCTGTGGCGCAGCCAGAGTATGACGAGAGACCAAGGTGAAGCCGGAGGGACGAGGTGGTGATGAATGCGATCCTCAACTGGCTCATTGGGGAACTGGAAGGATCTCACCAAACATGACTCCTCGCTGGATCTGGCAATTGGCTCAGACTTCAGGTGCGATGACCTGCTCTGGCTCCAGGTTGTACTCTGTGGCTGGCTCTAACTCCAGGCAGGGAGTGGGATCTCTCTTTGTTTCTGAGACACTCTGGGCTGGGACAAAGCATTTTCTCTGGAGCGGGCAGAGAGATGGCTGCGGGAGGTTGGTGGTCTTGTGGAGTCGGAGGGTGTTGTTGTCTCAATGACTCCCACAGTGAGGGAGGATCCGCACACCCATCACAAATCATTGTTGATAAGGATGACCCTGACTTGGATGTTTCTGTTCTACATATTTGTTTTCCCTCACCTTTTTCGCAATATCTGTTTTATCGTCTCCATGTTTGTCTGACAGTGTCGCGTCAGTGTCGGTGTCAGTGTCGCGTACTTGCATGTAGTCAAACATCCATCCACATGATGGCGCACTAGTTCTTCTTTGCAAACGGAGGGGTTGGTTTTTGTGGAGCGAGCAACTGAGTAAATAAATGCAGAGGCAACCGTGCTTATGCTTATATCCCATTGCAAGTAAAAGCGCGGATTCGATCTCTCACTTTAAAAAAAGTCAGAACGGTCATAGAGTTGTTTGCTGCAATGCTGCAATTTTGTTAAATGCCCAACATTGTTTAAAATAATTCAGGTCTTCTCTGGTCCATTTGGAAAAGGCATATTGATTTTAAGTTACCCGAGACCCGAGGCAACTAATACCGAACCCGACCGTGTCCGTGACACTCGTCAGTGTTATGGACCCGCTCGGGTCTCAGGTCGGACCTCGGGTTTTCGTTTCCAAGTGGATCCGTGAAGACCTCTAGTTCCAGGTACTCCTCCACATAATCCTTTAGCGGCTGTTCTGTGAAAATCAGTTCATAAAATACTTGTTGTCAAAGTGAAATAATGTGAAATAACCTGTAACCAAGAACACTAAAACCGGGTGCACACTGCAATTTTGGCCACGGTTTGGACAAATTTAGCAAATCCTGAAAGATTCCTATGATCCTAGGCTAACATCTGATGACTTTGATTGTAAGTTTGACATGTTCACCAACAGCCGATTAACAGCCTTGAAAAACAAAGTGTTTCCATGGATGCTTAGCGGAAGCAATACAATTGTTTTTAAATCAATAAATTCCTTTTTAAATCAATATTTTTTTTATCAAATTATTAATTTATTTCGTAGGTAGCCATATAATAAGCAGGATAATGTATGGCGAGGAGGTTGTTATAGCATATTAAGGCTAATTAACCTCCTCGCTATACATTATCCCTTACATATGTCGCTATCTTCTCACACATAAGCACTATTAGGCTACAACCTGTGCAGTTTTGATCATTTATTGGTGGATGGTGCGATCCAGTTTGTCTAGCAAAACGCATATGTTTGCTTGAATGTTGTGCGATTCAGTGCTAAAATGAATGGAAACACCTTAAAATCTTTCAAATCAATACCAATTTGATCACAAAACAGCATGTGACGTCGTTACGACAGGTTTTTATTCGCTTTGAAGCCGTTGGATGGAAACACACTTTCACCAGCTTTATTCGCATGAGTTTTATTTTTTGTTTTGTTTTGTTTTTGTTTTGTTTTTTTCGAACTTCAGATAATTCGAATGACAAGTGGATGGAAACTTGCCTATTTCTTTGTAGCCAACATTTTAATCACCCAATGTGTCATTGATTAATGATGTAAAACTCCGGACAAGTTTTCTTCCGTTTTTAACACGTCTTGACTGTCGTACATTCTGACATTCATGACAACTGAGATCTTACAATGTGACATGGCTTACAGCAAGTATCAAATTCATACAGTGTTACAAGCAACAATCGTAAAGGACTATTATAAATCGCACTGTGTGCACCCGCCTTAACTAGGATGCAATTAAGACTAAGGCTGCATCTGAAAACCTAGGCAAAACCTAACCTTGTTGTCTTGCTGCCCTGTCAGGCAATGGCTTAGCAGGCAGAGTTTATGCATGAAGATACCTCAAGGAACTGATTTCAGACAGACTTCTGAGGCAGTGCAATGATTTAATGATCGACTAAACTTTCACACCTCTGCCGGTATGAGAATCCCTGCTACCATTTTGAAGTGCAGTCCACTTCGTTCAGTGAATGAGGGAAGCTTATTTGGGCAGACAATAGGGAGTGAGTCTACTAACATGTACACTTCAGGCAGATCCATGGACTAAAATGCAACACTATTGTGACGTCATAACAGCAACTCGAGGTGCTCGCACTTAATTTACCCACAAGTGATCAAGGTCATTCCATTTAAACCCAAGGGTCCCGGCATGAGTGAGCACTCATGCAATGATGTATATCTGAATGAAGGAGATGGAGGGAAGTCATAAAAAAGACTTAATGCAGCCAAGGTGTGAAAGCAGGTAGCACAACCTATAAGCCCCGCCCCTGCAGTGCCACGCCAAACATATTGACATTTGAAAGTGTTTGACACTGCTGCCTCTTTGTTTTGGCATGCATGAAGCGCAGAGAGGAGGTCATTTGGATGATTAACAGGAAAAGAGAGCGAGCAAGAGCGTCTGGGGTTAGTGGTAGGTGTTCCTAGGCCCCTCTGGCAGGAGCAGCTGGAGTCTCTAAATTAGTGCTGGGCTTGATTATGCGCCGTTCACCCTCTCCGGCCCCTCCTCTGAGTTTAGCTGCAGGTGAAACTCGCTGCCAGTCGGCCTTCTGCCGCCCCTCTCTCAGGCTTTTGTCCTCCCGCACGTAATTGTAGCATGCATGGTGCCACACAGCAAATGTGCTCAGGGTGTTTCAGAGTGTGTGTGTGTGTGTGTGTGATGCTTTTCATCTGTTGACTATAGAACCAGCCCATATCTCAAACACACGTACACAAACACACTTCCCTCTATTGGAACTATTAGCCAGCATGGAGTAGCTTGGTGATTCCCAAACATATAAACACATCTCCAAAGGGTACTTAAACAGATCATTTAAACATACAAAACTGTAGGTTAAATGAAACAATTTTACAAAAAATGTAGTTCATTCAGTTTGTTTGACCATTCTGAACAGACTGACAGTAGCTCCATCAATTGCATTTCTGTTTTGATCAATTGTGCATGGGTTTTCGTGTTCTTTTTTTTTTTTGCCGATGCTATTGGTTACGAAATTTCACCTTTACCTTTGGTTTTCGTACAAATGGTGGTGTGCACCAGGTCAAGCATCGATTGACAATTGCATGTCAGCGTACACAATGACTTTTGTTAAACATCTCATTGACATTACATTCATATTAAATTTGTCATTTCCACTGGTGTCGATGAAGGAATGCCAGAGCATTGTTGCCAGCCCTGTGGTAATATAGAAGACAAAAATGTTGAGAAACACTGGAGCAGATATTTGCAGAGGGGGATACCTGTCTTTCTCTCTCCCTGTCTCTCTCTGCAGGGTCTTTGTGCGTGGGATCCTTGGGTGATTTGGGATTTCTCCCGGTTGCAGGCCTGGGGGAGGACCGGTAACTGAGCCACCAGCCGAGGGAGCTGGACCAATTACACTGTTAGGATAAATGTAGCGCCATGCATGGATTGTGGTACTTAACAGGCTGTATAAAGGCAAGCTTCACCAGGGTATTTTAAATGGAAGGGAATTTAAAAACAGATTTATGGGGCAGTTAAAAATAGTAGGCAACTGATTTCCCTCCCACATTCGTTTGCCTCTTTTCTTTTTAATGAAATGATAGATCTGCAGAAAGAGGGAAAGCTGTCCCCAGCGAAGTGGCCCAACACAAATTGACACATTCAATCCTGTAGCATAATATCCTCATCGTCGTTCCTCTCTTCATTTCTTCTGTCCTCCTGACCAACAGTGACATATTAAATTAAGCCTTAACTAAATCTGAGTTAATAAATTATTCCAGCACCTATAATGTGATTATTTTAATTAATGGGACAACATACCTGCCGCCACTCTCGTCTGCTAATGAACAGTGTGCTTAGATCTAATGTCTTCCGCCCCCATCAACCCCCATCCTCCTCCAAAAATGGGAAATTAATGTTTCTGTGTTTGATGGCCAATTCCCATCTGTGAAAAAGAGCTTTGTGAATCAGTGCTAGTCTCTTTGAAACGTACACACTCAAAGTGGGTTCTATTTTGTAGCTGTACATAATTGGTTGTCATATCATATCATATCCCCTTTCCTCTTACAATATTACTGTGGTGATAGCATGGTACTGCGATGGTATCAGATGGTAATATATGCCATTGCCATATTACCACAGACGTGTTACAGATACAGTATTGTATGTGTATGTCTTTTTTTTTTTTTTTTGTCAACTCTGCACAGTATAATTGTCCATCAATTATAAAAAAGCAATTTAAACACAAAAGCAATGTATTTGTTTTCAAAGCAATGTATTTGTTTTGTATTTGTATTCATTCAAATACAAAAGCAAATCAAACATTGCTTTTTTTTTTTTTTTTTTTTTTTTGTCAACTCTGCACAGTATAACTGATGGACAATGTGGGGATAAACTTGACACTCTTCTCTTCTTTCCCTTGTCCAAATCTGAGAAAATAATCAAATACATTTTTAGATTTATATTGCTGTTACTGTGAATGTATTTGGAAAAGCACTTCATTTTAGTTTTGGAATATATTATTATTCACTATTTATGTTATTATAAGTTAATTAAATTACATTTTATTTAGTTTTGTTTTTAAAAAAAATAATTTTAAATAATTAAAAATAATTTATTAAAAAAATATTTAATAATTTTAATTATTTAAATAATTTGAATGTCGTTGCATACAGTAACTGCACAGGAAATCAAAATTCACCTGAAAACTCTGGTTTCAAGAGCCTTGAGGTGTCCACAGCATCTAAAATACATCTAAGGCGGGGAGGTTTGTTTAAAATCATGTAATTATCAAGATTCATATTTTTCGATTGTCTTCGTTCTCATTGACAAAAAAAAAGCCTACATAAACGATTATTTACTTCAGTAATGTCGTCAAATAAATTAATGCTGTTTTTGAGTTTTCTCTTTACTCAAAAACACATGAAATAACACTTAATTTCAAGATTTACTCTCAATTTCCAGCCATGTGCAAAGCATGCTGGGAACTAACAATGGTGTCTCTAAATAAAACCGCATAATTGAGCTAGTTCTCTTTAAAATAAATAGGTATCCCTTTTTCCTTAATTTTGTCAGGTTTATCAGTTTCCTTTAAAAATGGGAAAATGTACCTTTTTATTTTTTATTTTTTTTTTATTTAAACTGCACCACAATTTTCTTAATGAAATATATACATAATGTTTGTAATTATCTCCTTATTTTTTTTTTTTTAATTAAAATTACAAGGCTCAAATTTTTTTTTTATATTACAGTGTAGGTTAATAGATTTAAAATTGCATTCAGAATGGGTTGTTATAAATTTCTTTAGAGAACTACGTGTGGCGCACATGAGCGTGTTTTTCGACGAAAATCTAATTTGAATAACTCCTTATGAAATTGGGACAAATAACAGATAATGTCGTATTCTGTCAGCATAATAATTTGACACACACACATTAAAAAATAGTTTGATGTTTTTAGTATTCTAGATTTAATTTTCTCTTTAAGAAACTTTTTCTGACCTATAAAAATGACTTTTGTCATTGTACCTAATACAGTCAATTTATTGTCATATTATTTGTTTTAAATAAAACCAGTCAATTTTGATATTACATACCTGCAATATACTTAACATTTCTTAATATGGGATGCTGTGCCTTTTTGCAACCAAGAGGTCTGTGTCTTCTTCATTCTCTATTTTTCTAATGTTTTTGCTATATGAATACACTAAGTTCACTAACGATTGAATAAAGTGAATGAAACATTATAGCCATAATTGTAATATTATTGACAAACTCTATTATTTAACCCTTTATTATTCTATTTGGAGATGAATGGAAAATACAATTTTAGGGGGGGGGGGGGATGGGTGTTCACTGTTTATGTCAGGTATGCAAGCAGTAAGTATCTCTATATAAACTCGTACTGCCACATATTGACATTTGAGGGTGTTTGACAGTCTGTTGTTAAAAATGTCAAACGTGTAATTTCAGTTCAGTTGCTTCTGTTGTGTCTTTTAGTGTGGCTGTAACTGACCGGGAATGAGATCTGTTGAAACATGAACACACAACTGTCACTCTGCTAAAGATCTTTTTTTTTTTTTTAACAAGCAATTAAGCGAAGTATACAGCATAACAACAGCCAACTATCAATGCCAAAAACATCCACCCAGTGCTGATGGTGTCATGACACATCTATCTAGAAATGCCTTTATCTCTTCTTCAACAGTGCCAATCACCTCCATAACCACAAACTTGGAAAAAAGGTTGGCCTGTTGCACTGTGGTAAATTTTATAACTGGAATTTTGGTCTTGAGTCACAAATACAATCCTATTTGTATTGTTTTACTTAAAGCCTGACATTTAAAGAGATGATTAGAGACTAAAGAGATGATTATTAAAATGCAATCTGTTTTATGCTCTGTACCTATGAATAGACACACTTTCAAGAACCTATTTTAGTGTGTCCCACATTTTGCATTCTATATATATTTAATTAATTCTCTTCTTTTTTTCTTTTTTTTTTACGTCACCATTAAACTGAAGTTGTGATAGTCGTTTTTTCTCTATGGTGACATATATCCAAATTAAACGTTTTTTCGAACAAGAACGAATAGGGCGGAATTTGATTTTATGAATTTATTGGATCGTTGTTACTGCAAGCTCATGTAAGCGACAGGTTGAAGAAGAGATGTCACTGGAAGTGGGAGGGGATGTTATTTTAATTAAAGGTTATGAGGGCACATGAAAAAACAATAATAATAATGTGCACGGATAAATTATCAAACTGAATACTGCAATATTCCATGAAAAGATTTAACTTTAAATTGTATTTCTTCAGATAAGAAAACTTCTTTTCTGACCTTCACAGACTAAGTTAAGAAAGAGGGTTCAGTTACAAATAATACTTGCTTGTCTATATGAAATGCAACTTTTCATGTTATCTTCGTTATAATCTGTGTAAAAAATAAATCAACTAATTCCCTCTTTCAGTCCAATAATGGCACAAGAGCATGTTTGGATTTTGCAGTACGACTTCAGTTTTGTGTATCAATGAGGATGTCAGATTGAGATACAACTGATCGTCCAGTCAAAGTCGCCAGTTGTGACAAAAGTCTTGTATAATGTCTATTGTGTATGTATAGACCATTTCACAAGATGTAAACAACACTGGTCCAGAAACACTTCCTGTTTCAGTTTGTAACTGTTTTCTTTATTTCACATGTAAAGAAAATATCTTAAAGATGTTTGTTTAACTTTTTGATTCACTTTTAAATGTTCTGTTGGTTGTATTTTATCCCAGCTTTTATGTAGTGTTAAAAAACTGAAACAGGAAGTGCTTCTGGACCAGTGTTGTTTACATCTTGTGAAATGGTCTATAGTATGAAATAAAAGGTAGCTGATGTCACAGTCTGCCTTGGCATTTGTATAGATCTCATTTGTGTTGTATAATTTGACAAGAAACAATTGTCAAAGACGGAAAAAAAAGATTCACAGTGTACACTATCTGAACTCCATTTTCTATAGTAGCTATTTTCTGAAATTATATCAAAAGAAGTTTTTTCTGTAGTGTAAGTTTTAAAGATGTGTTTGTGAAGAGGAAACTGATTCATACATGCATGTATGACACAACTCACAGGATTCTTACATCACACACTCGCTCAAAAGAAAACACCTAGTTTCCCATGAGCATCTCGGTGCATTCATGCGTCCAGACTCAGCCCTGTAGATCTGTACTCGAGTCTGTGGTCCTTGTGAGACGGTAAGAGACAGTTGCAGGAAATGCGGCTGTGTTTGATATTTAAAGTTCAGTCTGCGTCGACGCTGAAGGCCAGACCAGAGGACCGACGTGGTGTCATTTACTCTCACTGAGACCGGATCAATTTCACTACTGCATAATACACTGCAAAAGACGGGGGAGGGCATTTTCCGTTTGTTTGAGCAGCCCAACATGTCCACCAATGAGTTTGGGCAGGACTATCTGTTTTTAGAACTAATGCAATACAATGGGAGCGTTCAGGAATCCTGTTTGTAAACAGGTGATGTTAGTGGTGCAATAATGTCCACAATTAACACAATGGAAGACCACATACGTGTAATAACTGATTACTAAAAAGGCAGTTTAGAAACTAAAAATATATAGACGAATAAAAGGGTTTCCCAGACAGGGTTTAAATTAAACCAGGAGTAGGTATTAATCTTGAACAGTTAATCATAAGGGGCCATTTACATACACAGCTGAAAACAGTTTAACAAAAAATAAATAAATAAATAAATGTTTTAATGTGTTTAGGTTGTTCATTTGTAGACAATGTTGTGTTCTGTATGCAAAAAAGTCAAGTCAAGTCACATTTATTTATATAGTGCTTTTCACAATACAGATTGTATCAAAGCAGCTTCACAGTGATAGCATGAAAGTAGTACAACACAGATCAATAATATTGTTAAATATTAAATATTAAATAACCCCAACTAAGCAAGGCAAAAGCAAGGTAACAGTGGCAAGGAACCAAAACTCCATCAGATTGGATGGAGAAAAAAAACCCTGGGGAGAACCCAGGCTCAGTCGGGGGCCAGTTCTCCTCTGGCTAACATTCATATTGTTTATATATAAATATTAAATATAAATATTGTGTATATATAAAACGGCGCCATAACATATTGCCGGCGTTGAGTCGTCTCTTCACAGGCGTTGGTCTTCTCATCACAGGAGGTGGGGCATCCGAAATCCCCGTGAGAGGCTGGATACAAAACTGGACCTGACGAACGCTATTTTTCTCGAGATAACAGCAGAAAGGCAGATGGGAAATAATTAGCATAGCTGATGTTCATAATGATTTCCATTATACGGGAGTCGGTGTTAGAAAACCAATATCTCACAAACTCTCCGCAACCCAAACCCTCGGCTACCCAACCATACGCGCCGACCCGTTTGTCTAAAAGGCTGTCGAGCCCCACTGGTGTGTTAAGCAGTTTCAGTGGCAAACGGTTCCGTATGGCATAACAGAGAACTAAAAGGTAAGCATTATGTGAATGCTTGACTAAAGAGATGCGTCTTTAATCTAGTTTTAAACTGTGTCAGCGAGTCAGAGCCTCGGACCGTATCGGGAAGGCTATTCCAGAGTTTTAGAGCTAAATGTGAGAACGCCCTCCCTCCTTTACTGGACTTAGATATCCTAGGAATGACCAGAAGCCTTAAATTTAGTGATCTTAAGGAACGCGGTGGATTGTACGGCCAAAGAAGGTCCGTTAAACGTACAGTATGCGATTTTTGGCCACCAGGGGTCACTCGTTTAAAATAATAACAAAAGACGTACTTTGATGACGTCGGGAAAGAGCGTGGGCTCACGGGAGTTGTTTTTGCTGTCAATGACAACCAGCTCAGCTCATGACATGACATCATCGTTTCACAAAATATACGAATATACGGCATCTCTCTGTAGATTTAGCTTGTCAAGAAGCTTTAAATGCAACGCCAATGTTTACCTGTGTCATGCTTCTCCTGTCCCAAACCCTTCTCGCGTCATATTTTTCAGGTACGTTTGAGCTTTTGCTAATGAGCTGGCTGTAGCAGCAGAACGTGCAGGCAAAGCGTAATCGTGGTCCATAAATATTATACAGACGAATATAAATATTAATATTACGCTACTTCAATGAATGACCTATTTTAGAACATTTTTCATATATAGAGCCCACCGGATTATAAAGCACATAAGATACTGCAGTCAAACTTGACTGGGTTTGCGTTATTCATCCACTATGTGCTAAGGCTAAAGGGAATGTAGTGAGTGCGCGGCGCCGGAGGTGAGGCGTTTATTTATTAAGCATGAGAGAGCTGAAGCGGGCACGTACATTCGCAGCCTGACTCATATGAGTATTCAATGTGCGCGGCTCGCTAACAGCAACAGTTGGCTGTTTTGAATGAGACGACACGGTTACTGTGAACGGGGAGCGCTTTATGCGTGAGCAGCACCGGGGACAGTGTGTCTGTTAAGAGTGAGCGCTCGTGAGCGGGCACGTGATTTACACACATAAAAATACGTACTACTTTTTTTATTTCGTCATTTTCTTTGCTTTATTGGCGGTAGTCCAGTGTTCCCCTTTGTGTTTGGCGGTTTCGCCGGGTTCCGCAAGGAAGTTAGAGAAAATAGAGGAGTCAAAGGTTATATGACGCCATAGACGGGCGACGAAACGGAAATAAAGAAACGTCCCGTGTCTTCGAATTAAACTATAAATTTCTCCGTATTTGAAATTTGGTGGAAACTGTCAGGATAATGTAAGTACATATCTAACAGAAATATACAACATAGATACAGTTATTTTTGCTATTTTTAATGCAGAAAAATTACATATTGTGGCTTTAAGTACATAGGAGCTAAACCATTTAGAGCTTTATAGGTCAGTAGTACTTTGTAGTTGATACGGAACTTAATAGGTAACCAGTGTAGAGATGATAAAATCGGTGTTATATGATCATATTTTCTTGACCTAGTAAGAACTCTAGCAGCTGCATTTTGTACTAACTTGTTTATTGAGGATGCATGACAACTGGCTAATAAAGCGTTACAATCAAGCAAAGGAAAAAATAAAGCAAAGGAAAACTTTTTACGTTTTTAGTACATCTTTGTTATGTCTACCCTATTTTTTTTTTTTTATGAAATGCAGATTAAGTACAGTTTACATACACATGAGTAACATAAACTAAATGAAACAAGATTAATTTAAAACCACCTTCGCAAATCAAAATTATCTGGATTGAGGTTGTCTATAAAACATGGGATGAAAAGAAATTAAAATTGTACTGGAATAAAATCAAATCAAGCAAATCCAAGAGAAAAACAAGAAACCTTTTTTTTTTCCCTGAAAAATAGAAAACCCTCTTAAAACAAATAGTTTGAAGAACCCATTATTGACAAAAAAAATGGTGTATAGTTATATACATATACACTGACAACACCTTTTTGTGACAAACTGGTACAGGCCATCCTTCTTGGGTCATTGATGAAAGCCTGGGTTGTAAAAGTGAAATAATCAGGTATTTGAGTGAAAGAAATGTGGCAATGGGTCACTTCTGTCAGCAGGAACTGTTAGTACTCGTTGGTCTTCATTCACATTGTGTTCATTAAACCACACATCTGAAGTTAAACTTTTGGGAACTTTTATTGATTTGGACCATACTCACGTGTATATGGTTTTTCTCAGGGCAGTAAATAATCATCTGAAGGCTACAATGTCCCTGGCTTTTTGAGGTCAGTTGTTTCTGCATTTCTATCTAAAGTAGTATATAGAGAATGCAAAAATAATTTATCTAGTTGGCTTAGTTACTAAAAAGGCTAAGTTACTAAAAAGTAGCAAACTAAGATACAGAAGAAAAAAAAATAGATACCGGTACTTTAAATCTGGTCTGAAGTAGCTATAAAGTAAAAGCTGCTTAAATAAAAGTTTATAAATGTGAAATACACAGTTCTGGCATGAAACTCTAGATGGTGCAGGCTAATAGGTCATTTTACTCACCTGTTCATAATCGCATCATATCTATAGGGCGCATCTATACTGCCGTATCAGTAGCCAATGAACTCGCTGCTCAACCTTCAAATACTTGGTGATATTTTCCTTAGCAGTGCAGTGCGCTTTCAGAAACCATCCACCTTCCCCAGCTCCACCTAGATCTGCTATGGGTAATTCATGTATTATTTATTGTAGAGCAGCAGCATGCCTTACTTGCTCCCAGGGGTGTAGCAGATCTATTCCACCAAGACCAAACATACAACACTGTCATCCCCATTATCATGCCAATCACTCTGAGAGTTAGCCTGGGTTTCCCCAAACTGCCTTTGCGCAGCGCGATTTTATTCACGCTGCTAGGGCTGCTTATTCGTAGCGCCCAATAAACGGCTCTGGGCATTAAACCACGCCTCAAATACGAGAAAATGACCATGTGGTTCCCAGACCATGTCTCAATATCAATGAGACGGGGTCTGACGTTAGCCAGGCTATCCGAGGGTGGTCATGACAGAAGTACTTTTACTTATTCTTTTGAATGAATGAACCAATTCCAATGTATTAATCTGTGAAGCAGATATTGCTAGTTATAAAAACAGCTGAAAGATAATACAGGTACAACAATAATTGCTGAATTATTGCTGGCAATGAATAGTTCGATTTTAAATTGTAAATATTTTACACCGCAAAAGTAATTGCTATATTGAAGCTCATTTTTATTTTATTTATTTTTTTAAATAAATGTGATTTTTTTAATGAAATAAATCAAGTTCTGATTGAAACCTGATTGCTAAAATAAATAAGATAAATGCCAAATGATTTCAAAACAGCCACTGCCTTGCTACTGAGAAATATACTCATTCTATTATATTTGACTTGTTTTCATTTAGATAATCATAAATAAAAAGGTCCTTTGAAAATAAAAAGTCAATTTTTGGGCGAAATATTCCTTTAAGAGACTTACAGGGACACTTTTGTTAGTGTTTTACCTAGTGGTGGAAATTTTGATTCTTTTCAGAGACTCGTTCATTTTTAGTTCGTTCACCAAAATGATTCGTTCAGACTCGTTCACTGATTCGTTCAGTTTTTTTTTCCATATACATCAGCAGCAGGTGCGGCAAAATGTGTTAACAACGTATTTACTTGTTACAAAATAAAAACTGATTTGACTTTATTAAAAATTGTGCCCTAGGCTACTCATTAAATTGATAAAATAAGTCTAAACAAGCGATCGATAAGTCTCAACACTCTTTTTATTTTTTAAATTACACTCTTTTCGGATGACCAAATCACAAGTGTTTTTTAATTTGTTTGCATACTAGGCAGGCTAGTTAACATTTTATTTGTTTGGTCAGAACGAGTTAAGCGAGGAGTTATTTTCTGTATGTAAGTTATGAATTGCGCGTTCACAGTACGGATACCTGCGCTTTCACTTTCTGCTGATTGATGAACTAGATTGACAGAATGGCCGACCTGGTACACGAACTGGGTATAGCAACCAGTTCGTTCAATTCGTTCACGAACGGGAGATCTCTCTCTCGTTCAGACTCATTCAGCAGAGTAGATCCAACCAATTACATGCCCCTTCTAAGCCCAAGCTGAAATGCTATTAGCTGACTGAGTCACGTGACGCAAATGAGCTGGAATGACGTGACGCAAATAATCAATACTCTATTTTTTTTATGTTTTACAGTTTTTAAACAAACAAAAGTGCATGACATGACATATATATTTATTTTTTAAAGTATAAAACTGTTGAAACATGAAACAACAATAATAAAAATAAATAATACAAAATGCACACAAAACAACACCAGTGCTAGTGGTGCCACTCAGTTTGAAGTTAGCAGATTACCTGATGTAGTTTGTAGATTTTAGTAAAAACGAAAATTTTAAGCTGTCTTTTATTAAATTAAACCATCAGCTTGCACTGTTAACTTCGTCGTCATTATTATCTTGACGTTCAAACAACTGGTTCTTTCATTCACGAACGAGATGTATGTAACAGTTCATTGGACTCGTTCAAACTCAAAGCAACTCAATAAAGGGCGTATTCGTTCACTAGATTCAACAAATCACATGCTCCGTCCTCGTATCATACTCGAAGGCTATTGGCTCGAGGTTTAGTCACTCTTTGTCTTTGACAGATGAAACGGGCCACAGAGCTACACGGTTCATTGAGCTGCGCATGCGCGCAATAGCGGCGCGCAATTGTAGAAGGGGGAATTTCAGTGAACGAGAAATATGAGTCAATGGATAACGTGAACGAGAATGATTCGTTCACCTAAAAGATTCGTTCAAAAAGAACGATTCGTTCACGAACGTAACATCACTAGTTTTACCATGCAAGATAACAATTATCAATCTTTTAAAATATTCCCCCATTCATCTTCTCATTCTTGGACCACAGTAAACGTTAAACTGCAGAAGAGAGAGAAGGACAGTGAAAGTTTAAAATATTGTCAGATGACAGACTGCATAACCAGGACTTCTGTGGCTCCTGTTCTGGCCTGGAGCTGTGTGACTCTGATCCGATCTAGTTAAACAACAGCTGTTTATGATTTCAAGGGAAATCAGAGGAAAGATTCTCTCTGGAGACAATGCTCTGTGCCAGGCACTCCTCCTCTTCGTAAATCAAATACCTGTACAGAAGCCGGTGGGTGACAACTGATTCCAAATCAGCCCTTCATTGTACCAGAGCCTAAATAACAGCTTGTCATTGCTTTTCAGAAGTGAAGAAATCTCACTTAAGAGTTTGAAAATGACTGACCTTGAACTGTTGTAGGACTTCATTCAACTTAAAAATCAGCATCACAGGTTGGTCAGGTTGGAAACAGTGTTTGTGTTTAAGAAAGAATGCAAGAAAGAAATACAATCAGGTTATGTCAGGTTTGCAGTCCTGTCATGGATTGAAATGATTAGTGAGCTGTTTTATAGTTTCGTCTGGTTGGGGCTTGTGAATGTTTGCAGCGAGGTTATTTGGATTCAGAAGAGGGCGGCACTCTCCAGTCATGTGGACCATGACTATAAATCCCACTGAAATGATGCAATGGGGCAAATTATAGAGGTTGAAGTAATCAGTTAAGTTGGCGTTCATGATGCTGTAAATTCCTTTAGATTACACTTTGCCAATACATGATATATTTTCTTGTGTGCCAGCTACCATATGCTGAATTTGACCAGTAATAACTCAATGAACTTGTTACTCAGTACATGTTTGGACTTCACTAAACATAAATTGCTGTTTCAGAACATATTAAACTCCCTTCAAACCAACTTTTCAAAACCCAAAAACATCGTTTGTCTTACAAACTTTGGACATACATGCCTCTAGGTTAATTGTTTCTCTCTCTCTCTCTCTCTCTCTCTCTCTCTCTATCTCTCTCTCTCTCTCTCTCTCTCTCTATATATATATATATATATATATATATATATATATATATATGTTGTTGGACAAATGACACAATATAACTTTCCTAATGTTTTAAAACACAAATATTTTGACAAAATAATGATTAAAATGGTTTATGTTCATTTTATTATTTGTTATACTTTGTCATTTGGAAAGTATAAAACAATCACCAAGGCATTCAAATTGTGACACCTCCACATTCTCTAGAAATACCAAATACAGTGTATTTTTTTCTATGTTCTGTTTAGTGATTTTTTTTTTTTTTTCAATTCTCACTCTTAAAAATAATGTTTTAAAAGGGTGAGAGAGATCCTAAGAGAGAACTATCACTGTTCCAAGTAATGCTAGGAAACACATGTCTGTTTAATTATGGTTATATGACCATCATAAATAGACTGGTGTTATGAAGGGAGATCCTTTATGGGAGTGGAGAAAAAAAAAACTCACTCTTTGAAGTGTGAAACGCACTCTGCTTAGAGCTGTAAAACCACTGAGCTAAACACACGCAAATGATATTTACTTTTTTCCGTAGAGCACCTGAGTTTGATGTCCAACTTTATTGTCCTCGTAGAGGCATTAATTGGTTATTTTAAAAAGATTATACAGCCCAACATAAGCATTTTATATACTGAAATGCACATTAGCAGCACATGTATGGAGGCCTGATGTATGGTGACAAGGTGTAAGTCATTTTCAAAAGCAAACACAGACGTGGTGGCTTTACTGGGCCGATTACCTGAACTACAGGGAGGCACTCGTAAAAACCTGAGACCGCTGATACTTTCTTCTGTCAACAAATATCTCATTTATTATACCAAGGATACTTAAAAGACCAGAAAAAAATCACCTAAGAAAAATCACATGAATAATTCTGAATAGTAATGTTGTAGGCATGCATGCCATAAGATATAATAGTTCAGAAGTAAATGTGAAATACTGCAAACCATTGAAAAACTACTGTAGCTCATCAGAGCAAATTGCCAAATGGCCTGGCAATGCAGATCCATGCTCTATAACATTAAAAAATCAGATCTTACGTATAGTATCTTGTGCTGCGCAGCTCCTGGTTCAGGTTCTTTTCATCTCAAAACTGGACTACTGCAAGCCTTTACTAGCTGACCTTACAGCTAGCACCAGCAAATCTTTATAGATAATCAAGAAAGCAGAATGCCTAAATAAAAAATGAGGAGGGGAAACAAATTTTGTTTATCATAGTTACTTACAATAGACACTAGGCCTGAAAAATAAATGCCTGTCAGCAATCAATCTAATATAAGAGACAACTTTAAAATCTACATCATGTCTTCATCAAACTTTACTCTGCTAATTTTAATATAAATCCATAGGGCAAAGGATACTGATAATTATATTTTCAGTGTCATACTCTGATGTGATGCTTCATATAATGTCAGGGAAATTAATTATTCATTTATTTTTACTTTTAATAAAATCTGCATTGTAAATTTTGATGACGTGTTTCTTACCATCTTGCTGAATTGTTTGTATTCACTGCAGCCTTTTCATAACTTTTTCGTTTTCAACTGGCTGGTAAAAATGTTATAGATTTTAATTATTATTTTGTTTGAAGATAAAAACCACTAAATGTATTGTAAAACTCCAAAAGTGAGGATGTTTTGTAAATGCAAAAAAAAAAAAAAAAAAAAAAAATCAAGAAAATATATGGTTTGTTAATTATCTTTCAACTTTATTTAACTGACAGTGTACAAAGAAAAGATTTGGTGAAAAGATTCAAGAAAATATGTTTTAACAGAATAACACCTTTCCTTTTAATTAAATTGTTTAATAATGTAGGAATTGAGGATATTAATTGTTGCAGTTTTGCAAATGGAACTTTTATCCAATATCGCCTGATATAAGACACACTGTTAGACCTTACCAGGTTTTTTACAGTAAAATTTACTGTAAAAATGCACTAAAACTAATAAGTTGTATTTTTTAGTTAACTTGAGTTTTGGTGCATTTTTACAGTAAATTACTGGCAACAGTGTTGTAAAAATGCACTAAAACTAATACGTTGTATTTTTTAGTTAACTTGAGTATTAGTGCATTTTTACAGTAAATTACTGGCAACAGTGTTGTAAAAATGCACTAAAACTAATAAGTTGTATTTTTGAGTTAACTTAAGTATTAGTGCATTTTTACAGTAAATTACTGGCAACAGTGTTGCCAGTATTTTACTGTAAAAAGCTGCTCAACAGTCCATGTCTGATTTTCATTTTTATGATGGGCCTTACATCTTCATTAGGATACAGATCTGGACTGCATGGTGTAGTGTCTACAAAACCACTCTGTTGTAGCACATGCTGAATGAGGCCTGGAATTGACTAATACAGTGACAGATGTTTGCTTTTGTACCTGTCAGTGATGAAAGTCTGGATGGTCCCTTTTGTCTTTGGGACTGAGAACTCAATGTCCGTTTTCCCCCGAAACATGCCTAGATGTGGTATTTAACAAACCTAGATATTTCCAATGTGTTCTGGAGTGAGATGAGATGAGCTTGTGCACCTAAAACTCTGTGGCATCTCTGCACAGAACTGATGTATAGCTTTCTCATTGCGTAACAGAGATTCAAGTGGCATCCCTTGATGTAGCAGCAGACTGTGTTAAGTGACAATGGTTTTCCGAAATACTACTGGGCGCAAGTGGCTATTTTTTAACACAGTCGCATGATGGTTTCTCGTGCGATGCCATCCGAGGGCTCAAATGCTATGCACATTCAACAGAAGTCTCCTGCCTTGCTTTACACAGCCTGACATTTCTCTGCATTCCCTGAATCTTTTCACAATAGTATGTATGGTAGATGGTGAAAGTCCTAAATTCTATGATTTTTTTTTTCCAATTCTTATGATATTTGGCACCAAGTGATGAGCCATGACCCATGTTTGCTTGCAAAGACTGGGATGCTCCTTTTACACTCAGTCACGATACCCTCACTTATTACCAATTCACCTATTCATTGTGAACTGGTCCAAGAGAGTTTGAGAATTAACAAATCACAGATTCTTGATTTTATTGCATTTTACAAAATGTCCCAACTTTTCTGGATTTGGGGTTCTATTATATATACACATTACAATCCCCATATGAGTTCATGACTTACGGTTTTCCCCCTACACTAAAGCAAGGGATAATGTACATATTGTATTAATACACAAAGTTGTAAACAGCCTACAGTTAATGAAGTAAATAACTTGGCAACATAATTGTTTACTATTAACAATAAACAATTCAATTATAACAGATTATATATTGAGCACTGGTTCTACGTGTTGTGCCTAACAACATCTCTTAACCATGCTAAAATCACTGTAACGCACGACCTCCTGTGGCTTATTGCTTTAATTTACCATCCACAGACTCTTTCTTGTTAGTTTACACTGTGATTATATCCCTGAAGGCTAGTAAAGTCATGTAAACAGCCTACTCCACATGATTGCAGTTGGATACATTGAAGTCATAGTTTTCCTCAAGTGCTGAAATGCACACAGGAAGTGTCGTGATCGTCCAAGTCTGCATCTGCATGCTAGAGGGCTTCTATGTTGTCTTAGAGTCGGAGATGTGTATAGTTGATTCTCTCTCACTCAGACCACATGCTATATGGCAGCAGAGTGTAGATCGGTCACCAGACCCATTCATTCATCAGATGTCTCCATTCACAGAGATGTCCTCCAGCAGGCATCACAATGCTTCAGCAGGCAAACACACTCGAGATTAAAGCCCCTGGGAGAAAACATACTCAAACATACACACACAAGTGCTTTGTGAGTTGGGTTCCTTTTGTGAGTTCTTCTTCTTTTTTTTCTTTTTTTTTTAAAGCCTCTTTCCTGTTAGAACATATCCATTAAACTATGCTGTATGTTCGATGCCTATGAGTGGAGTTTTCTTATTAATATTTCGCATATTACCCCACAAACTTCTTTTATTTAGCATCAGGCTGCAGATAGTCCAACAGGTAAGTGGCCAGGGGCCTGTTCTTCGTACGTTGCTTAAAACATCCGAGATCAAATGAGACATCCAAGATAATATTATCGTGCTCATCATGATCCGGCTAATTGGGTTCTTCGAACACTCCTGCCGGTTATGATTAGTATAGCTGGATAGAGTCATCTGAGGTTACTGCGTGTTCTCGCGTTGGTTGAAAAGGGTACATGTATTGACAGCAGAATCAGTGATCAGCAACGCTGCTATTGGCTATTCAGCATGGCCAAAGAACACGGCCAGTTTTTCTCCCAAGCAGAACAAGCGCTTTTAATGGAAGCTTTAGTCTTTAATTAAAACGCCAGGGAACACCTCAAAGTGTGCAAAAGCCAAGAGAGAGTGCTGGCAAAAGTAGCAGACAAATTAAATGCATTTATGGTGGCCATGTTAGATGTTTTAATAACTTATTATTATTTTATTTTTATTTTCATAATTTCATAATTACTTTGTTCATTGTAATTTCAGTCACCACACTATAATAATAACATGGTGAAAGTGAAGTACAAAAATATTCTACTTTATGGTAATTTTACTAGGCCTTATAGGCCTACTAGTCTCTTTTAAAAAGGCCCTGTTAAATAAATTATTGTCTGTTTATAAAAGCAACCAGAAAAAAGGCTGAGAAAAAAATAATGATGCTCCTTCACCCTGGCAGAAGAGCTGACCCTTGGGTTGAATGTGAATTGCCCTGATGTGAAGGGCATCCCTGGGTTCAGCTCTTCCAGACCCACATCAGGGACCAGTAGCAGCAGCACTTTCATTACTGGAAAATTAGATTTAAATTATCTTTGTACACTGTGAAATAATTTGTTGCTGCATTAAATTAAGTGGGCCTATAATCCAAATTGGCTGTTTTAGTAATTTCAACTGTTAAATCTTGAGTAATGATTGCTTTGTCTTGTGAAAGTAAAAACTGATAAACTTATGTTAATGTAAAAATATTTTGCCATAAGTTATTAATCACATTGCACTGAAGAGTGAATAAATCTTCTCAGATGACTGTCCTTTGGAGGAAGTATTTTAATTTAATTGATGGCTTTAATTGATTTATACTTGTGCCTATGCCTATTATTTCTGATAGGAGTCCACATGTACAGAAAGGCCTACAGAATAGTCTGCACACAGCAGGATGGGCAGTGTAGAGACAACTTTTCCTTTCTATTTGTTGCATGAGGCATGTGTGACAAACGACACAGGGTGAAATTCGTTCCTTAGTCTTCAACAGAAAATAGAGTATTTTGAAAAAACAAAAATCAGGGGGACCTTGCATAATATCTCTTATTAAAAGATGACTGAAAAACTGGCTTTCCTTTACATAGAACTATTGAAATAAAACTCAAGGAACTAAGCAAATTGGTCTTGTCTTTTATTTTAGGCTTAATTAAATTTTTTTTTTTTTTCTGATGTTGGCAATGTTGTGTAATATGGCACATGCAATGTCACAGGCCCTGTCAGGTGCAACCCTCAGGCTTTTCAGACCCTGAAATCTTCCCTTTAGTTGGCCAAATGTCATTTCATTGTGTGCCCTTGTCCTAGAACTGCATTGTAACTGGTCTGGGGTTTGGGTCAGGGAATGGGGTCATAAACACCTGTCTCCATGCAGGATCCTGTTGTAATCACCTGTATAATGGAAAAATGCAGTTCTCAGCATAAGTGTATGTAATACCGTAAGTTTGATATTTATAATTTTCCTAACCACGTTCAAATAATACGTGTATAAACGTGAATCTCTGAAAATTCTTGAGTCATGCACAGATCCTGGCCATTTTGCTTTCCAAATCCCTTTGAGGCCTTGATGGGAACATGTGTGCAGTCTACAGTGTATGGCACCAATTACAGTTAAGCCTGAGGGACTGTAAGTCATAACCGGCATGGTCATCATGATTGCATTTTCTTCATTAAAAATTATAAAATACCTTAAGTTGGAAAAAATAAATAAATTAATTAATTATTAAATAAATTAAATAAATAAACCCAATCTTGGGTCATAAATGGCTTGTAAATGTGAGCCAGGAGGGACTATGGGAATTGTAGTGTGATGGTGAAGAGGCTAGAGATCATGATATGTATTTTCCACCCCAGATCTAAGGCAGTTATGGTAAGGTGGTGACATTTACGAAAAAATGCTTGACCAATCACAACACGCTAATCCAGCCGACCAATCAGAGCAGACTTTGTTTTTTCGTAAGGAGAGGCTTCATAGAGACAGGAACTAAACACTGTTACTGAAAACCTGTGAAGAATGGTGCTTCAACAACATTAAATATGTAATTTTCATGCTAAACATTTGTAGTAAATTCCAAAAACAAAATCAAGGCTTTGTTAAAGGGGATAATAGATCCTCTAACACAATCTAAACACACAATCTAAACTGCGATGCATATTTGTCTCTCATACGTATATGAAACAAGTCAGAAACGGATTAGATTTCTGTAATGAACTGAATAACCATGTTGTTTTTGTTTGGTTTTTTTTAATAATTGAATATTGTTCCACGTCTACCCATATTTGAACCATGCTTATACTTTTTAACTGAATAAATTGAATTGTTTAAAAAAAAGATTTGGATTTTAAACAAACTAAATTCTGTAAATACTTTTTTTTTCTCAATAAAATCAAATAGATGAAAATCGTTGATAATAAACTATGCCAGAATTTTTATTTTTTTTTCAGTACAGAAATCTTACCCGTTTCTTTTATGCAGCCTACAGTATGGCTGACAAATTCGCACAACATTAAGTGTTATGTTAAAACTATACAATTTCAAAATGGATGGAAATCGTATGCAATTTAAATACATCAATCTTAAATTTAGGCCTGAAGATTTGTTTTTTTTTTTTTTTTTATTTGAGGAACTTTTAATTTGAAGAATTTTTCATTTTCATTCAACCAATCCTTTAATCTGGATGTCCATGAGTTGTTATAGATGTTTTTAGACGTTAATCTCATCACACTTTGTCAGGTCATGCCATTCGATCTTTAAACCCAATTCTAGAGACTGGCATAGACAGGATCCATATGTCAGCTCCTGTGCTTGGTCATCAGATGGCCTCCACCTTAGAAGGCACTGGCTCCAGTCTGCCCATCCATCACCTCCCACCCTGCATTAAAATTTAATTCTGGTTACTGAGTGAGGCCATTGAAACTTTTATCTCAACCCTTCTTTATCTTCTCTTCATTAAGTTCTCATGCCGTAATAGCCCGAGAGCTCTGCGGCTAAGGATGATGTTTTGAATAATGAAGACTCATTATTCCTGCACAGAATGCTTGTTAATTCAAATGATGATATTAAAACTATAGTAGCCTTTAGCAGTGGGGTGATTTCTAGCATACTTTATCATGTATCAATATATACTCTGTTTGTCAAAACTGCCCTGGGCGGGACGTGACATTCTCACAGAGGACTGGAGCGCTTCACAGGCCCCGGAATACTCCAAGGTGACAACTCTCTGAGTCCGAGCCCTCAGGAAATGGGGACGCGGGAAAGAACCCGACTTCAAGTGCCATCAAACACACACATACACACATAGCGACACATTCTCCATCTCTGTCTCTGTCTTTTGATGTCATGAGGGACACACGCTCATGCATAGTAAATCCATACACACACAACCACACAATATGACTTGTACATGCTTGATTGTGCACATTAACCTTTACAGATCATCTCTTTTTCTTTTTATTAATTGAGTTGGAGTAGGTCAGATGTCTTTTTAGAATGGATTGTTTTTTTTGGGGTTTTTTTTTGTTTGTTTGTTTGTTTGTTGTTTTTTGTACAAAAAAATTAAGAATTGGCTCCCTTTCAGTTCATAAGTTAGAATTCATCTTAAATTGGCCAAATTACTGATTCATCCAAAGTTTTTTAATAAACTTAAATAATGACATCAATTAATTCCATGATTTATGCACATCTACTCCTATTTCAAACGTTTATAATATAAAAAAAAAATATTAAAAAAAAAATCAAATATACTATTCAAATATAAATACTTTTTTCTCATCAAAATGTAGGGTAAATTGAAACATTGTGGGAAATGAAATTATATTCCCTACAGTAAATTTAATACAATTTTCAAACATTGAATATTATATAATGTTTTTAGAAATCACTGTATGTTGTGCAAGACAACTGCTTTTGTAGGTTTTTTTTTATTTTTTTATTTTTTTTTACTTCAATTAAAATGAAAGTTCTGCGTTGGGTCTGCCAAATAAAATAAAATTTATTGAAATTAAAGGGCATTCTGAATAGTTTGGAATAATTAATTGGCAGTTCCAATGAAAAACAGCTATACAATTATGACTGAGCATCTGACACCCACAATGCATTGCTGCCCCTTAGGCTGGGTCGAAGAAACTGCTACCCCTGGTTTTAAAGCCGAAAGTGAGAAGATGAAGTAAGACCCAGTGTGCCACATGAATGCATAAACATTATAACGCTCATATACATCTCCACGTTGCAGGCAAAAAATCTGATCTTATATTGTTCACGAGGCCAGAAAATGTCAAAACTGATTTGGTTGTAATAACCATTATTTATTTGTTTTGTAAAATATATAATCAATTGAATTCATGTGACTGGTTGATCTCATTATGAATGAGAGTTCCTAAAATACCGGAATGTAAGCCAGTGAAACTCAGTTCTGATGTTCTGGCTTGATTCCCCATGGCCCATCCAGTGTCTTCTGAAAAAGCCCAGTTGAGTGACTTATCTGGGGGTGGCAGATTTCCAACACAAACCTTGCAGCCAGCCGCATACACACACTGTAGTTGCACAGCATGGTGAAATGTACAACACTACACACAGAGAAAGAGAGAGAGAGAGAGAAAGAAATCTACAGCTAACTAAAACTACAGCATGCCCAATGCAATGTGTGCATGTAGTCTTTTTGTGTTATACTCAATTAATTTGCCTGTGGTTTTCTGCATGCAAGTTTCGGAGAGCATTCTTTAGGTTGTCATTTTGCAGCCAAACTCATTTAGACTACTTAAAATTTGCCCGATTGTATAAGAGCAGTCATTTGAGCGGAGTCCTTCAGTTATAAATGACCGCAATGGCTCTATTCCCACAATAATTTACTGATTAACCTGGTTTGTTATAGGAGTCTGAGAGCGGTTGACGAATTATAGCTTATAGTGAACATTCCAAATGAACTTAGAACTCAAAATGTAAATGTGTAATCATTTAATTACTTTAAATTTAATAAATAAAGGTACTTTGCTTGTAATTTTACTGTAAAGTGACCTCATGAATTGTGAAATGTAAACTTGTATTGTTATCACTATTATTTAAAAAAAATCTGCATCAAAGGTTAAAGAAAGACATGTGCGCACACAGACCAATGCACACCCTCCAAAAATCAAATATCGTTGAGTTAAGGAGCATGGAGGTGGGTGCTCTACCTGATAATGGGTTTTGTGGACCCCTGCAGGCATGAACCATTGGCAGATCCTGAATGCTATGGAGGGATCAATGGAAGAATGGAAGAGAGAGAATGAACATCAACGGATGTATAAAGAAGCAGAAATCCTGTGGCATCAGTCTTTGGAAAGAGGTGAAGAGCTGGGCTCAGGAAGTAATCTGTTGTTAAGACACAAGGCTGCTGTAAGGTTTCCCATCAGCACGTGGATTATGACGGCGGAATTGTCATTTACATCAGCGCGTAGTTTTATGCATCAGTGGCGCGGCGGTTAATAACATTTAGGAAACAATGAGCTTGGTCGCATCATCTCAATCTCGGCCGTCAAATCCACAAGTTGGAGAGTGCTGAGCTCTTGTTGATGTTTGCACACACAATAGGTTTTGTTGCGGCCTTGTAACGGCGCTAATTCCTCATATCTCTGCACTCCATGCGCCTGCCATGGCTGTCACTCCGTGCATATCACTCTCGATGTATCAACTCCCACCATTGTCTTTGTGTGGTGCCTTCAATAATCCTGTGTAACGCCTGTGTATTCTGTTTTCCAGGACTGCGTGAGTACCATGACCAGACTCAGCCTTCGATCAGACTGGAGACGTCTACAACGTGTGCTTCTTTTATTTCAGTGGAGGAATCTCTGTCTAGAGGCGAGCTAAGCCGACAGGGTTAAAGCCCTTGTTTTTATTCAGGAATAATTTAGTTAGGTCTTTCTGGAAGTGCGGGAACAAAAACACGTCTCACCTTCGAGGAAAATGTACCGTTAATCTGGTCACTGAAAAGCGCCACGTTTCAAACGGATAGCTGTAATCGTGACATCTGCCTGAACCTTTAAATCAAAACCACCACAACGTGTCTGAAATGGCTTGCCAGTCTCTTCCTTATTAACAGGAAGGAGCAATCGAGACAAATTGCTTCTTATAGCTGCTGCGAACCTGCAGAGGAGGACCCAACATGAGGTCCGTGCACTGTTCGCAGATGTTACTTTTATGTACAGTGATCCAGCTTACGTTCACACGAGCAATGCCTCCTGAGACTCTAGATGCCAAACGCTGCTGCAGCGCCCACTCAACATCTGACAGGGAAACGAAGCTCCTTCATAGTGCGCTAGCAGTCACCGGCAAGGCAGTTGTGGCCTGCAGCTACGGCCTGCCGGAGGGCGGCAGGTGTGTGTGGCTGGGTCTGTGATGGATTGACAGAAAGCAGCAGAAGAAAGAGGGCGGTGGATGGGTTGAGATGACTCCCTGACATATACGGCCGACATCACAATGTGAATTATGCTTGGCTGTAATGAGCAAAGGCAGCTGCATGTGAGCGCGGCTCTGTAGAAACACGCTTAAACTCTCTGCTATCAATCACACACAGAGCGGCTCTCTTCTATGACTTTGATTCCATTTCAAACACCCTTTCTCTCCATTCGAGTTTCATTTGCATTCAATTTGTTTCAGCAATCAAGACAATGAGAATAACATGATTGCCAAGGCGCCAGTAGTTTTATTAACTAGCGCACTGTGGTTAAAGATTAGACTGGCCCAGCATTGCAGGTCAGTGGAGCACATTACGATAAACCGCACACAAAACTAGCTGTTAAAGCTGGAGATCTAGTTAGAAGTCAAGCATCACTATTACTATCACATTAAGGAAATCAAAACCATGACCTTGGCATTATAATCTTTGAGTTGAGCTACAGGAACGCAATTACTCATACTTGAGTTAAGCATTAAACTTGTCTCGTTTTGTGCACGAATGGGACCTGAAATCATGCAACTTATTGAGGAGATGTGTGCTACGCTTATTCAAGCAATCAGACTTGTTTTCTAACTGGCGTGGAGAGACAAAAAAATCAGAAGACTTGGGCCATGTCCACACTAATACGTTTTAGTTTGAAAACGCATCTTTTTCTCTCCGTTTTGCATATCCTTCCGCCCACACTAAGACGGAATTTTTATTTATAAAAACAAACCTTTTTGAAAATGCTCTCCATAGTGGATCAATTTGAAAATGCCGTTTTCACGTTGTAGTGTGGACTGTCAAAACAGAGGTATTTAAAAACAAAGTCATGTGACGCATATTGTACCAATAGATATTTTACACTGGATACTATATTGTGCCTGTCATTATCACACTGATTTTTAAACATGTTACTTTGCACTCTTCATATTCACAGTCATGCAAAGATGGCAGAAAATTTACTCACTTGCTGTCCTGCGGCAACACATGAGAGCAGTTGCATTTTAGACCAAACCTATGGTGACTGAGTGTGACTTGCATGAAACAGTGAATGGTGAGATATTTTGCAAAATAAAAAAATGTATCTTGTCAGAAGAATTGTGCGATAAAAGTATTAATTATTTTTTCCATCTGTATCATCTCAGTGAGCTTTTTTGAGGGTGTACGTTTGTGCAGTAAGCTGAATTTAGCGCTTTCTGACGTTTCAGTGTGTTTGAGAAACACCTGAAAACACTAGTGTGCATGGACGGAGTGCATTTTTAAATGAAAACGTATGTATCTGGATTACCGTATCTGGAGACGTAGCCTCAGAAACCACCAAAATATTAGCGGTGACTTGCAACTTGATGTTGGGCTCTTTTTTTTTTTTTTCGTAGGGGGGTTAGAAAACAACAACAGAGAAGAAACACTTCAAAAACCAAATTACAATAACCTTGCAACCTCTCAGTTCACTTTCAAAATGTGACGGCAAGCAGCAGTCACATTTTCTTCAGAATATCTAAAGAATCTGGTTCTGAATAACTTGTTATCTCTTTGTTCCTCAAGTATGAAGGTGTGAGAGAGATAAAGCGGTGAGAGAGCAGTCCTGAATAAGTAAAACTCTATTCCACTCCACTTTCCATTATTAATACACATCCCTTCATCTGTCATTAACACACTCCTGCTCCCCCTGACTGCTTTTGTTCTATTAAAACTCCTGCCTATCTCTCTCTTTATTTGTTTCTTTCTATGTTTGTTTTCTGCCATTCTTCTTCGACTGCTGTCTGTCTCTGTGGTTTTCTTTACTCTCCTGCCTAATCTGTGAACACATTCACTCTTTCAGCCAGGGAAAAATGAAAAGTAATATGTTGACCTGAGAGTGGAATGACTGATCAATTTTGCTCCATTAATCATGCCTGAATGATTAGAGTTCAGAGAGAGAAACAGAGATAAATGGTCGTGTTTCCAGCAGTAAGTTGACGAGTTCACTCTCATCAGATGAGACACTGTAAAAGTGGGCAAGCGAGGGAGTATTATCTGTCACATGTGCATATCCAACCTGCATTTAGACCAACAATTTAAGAGCAGTTCAGCAGCATTCATGCTATTACGTCACAGGCCCTTTAAATTCAAATTACTAATGAAAAATTAAATGTGATCAGTGTAATGGGGACTTGAAGAGCTCGCCGTATATTTTGTTATAATCATGGCCAGAGGGATGAATTGGAGAGTACCTGCTGGGGGTCCAGACCATAACTAAAACTTTCTCCAGTGACTATGAGAACATTTGATAATTAGATAAAATTGTCAAATATGTGTCTCTTTGTTTAATAATAGTACATATTTGCATTCATAGCCTGAAAGCAGACATGTGAATTGCACTAACCAAAACGAGTCATTAGACTGACTTAAAGGGGGTTATAGAATTCAGAAACTCTTGCTATCAGGGACATCGATTGCTGTTAAGTGAACTGTCTATGTAAATTAGAATGAAATTAAATAAATAAAAACCACAATAGTTTCTACAATCGGTAAAGTTGTTGTTCTGCACATCCACAATCTGGCGTCAAGCTAAATTTTAAAGAAACAAAATTGTTTATTTTACTTTTTTCCTATGGGGATTTTTATTTGATTTTCCGAGCTGAACTGAACAAAACAGGTTTAAAGTGGAAACCATGATTTTCAATTAGACCAATATAAAAATGCACTTTAAATAAATGACACTGTTTTCTGTGAGCTATAATTTTTGTGTCTGTTATGTCAAGTTATCTTTATTGAATATTAAATAACAAAGCATTATTGATATTTGTTGTACTTTATTGATTCTTAGGACGAGATGATGTCTTGAAACCTGCCAATGTTAATAATATTTATTGATTATATTGATATTTGCAGTTTGCAATATTTGACAGCAAAATGTTAAATTCTGCTCACCTTTTTTTTTTTTTTTTTTGCAGCAGCAAAGCATTCAGAAATGCTTTCAAAAATGTAACAATAACAGGACATAAAATACTCCTGGAGTTTAAATGAACACAATGGTGAAAGAAAATTAAAAAGCAAAATTGTGTCACTCTCCTTGAGGTTGTTGGGGAAAGATCTCGTCTGTCTCTTCTCCTCAGTCTTCTTCAGCTCTTCAGGGGTCTTCACCAAGATTATCCATGCTCACAGGATTAAAAGTCAACCGCCTATCGCCCCTCTGCTCACCGTGCGTCACCCCATCACAGCCAATAGTGTGGCAGTGGCGGGTGCAACAGGCGTGATGGTTGGCCACCCACGCTTCCAGGAGTGCGGGGAGAGCGGTATCAAACGGAGAACATCTGTGAGCGCTGGGCCGCGTGGACCTGAAACAGAGGATGCCTGGGGCTAGAGGCTCTGCATTGGCCCACAATGCACTGCCACAGAGAGCGAGAACACATCCAAACACACCCAAACCCCAGTGTGGATAACTGAACGCAGAGAGAGTGGTGACACATGTCAGAGACCATCCACAGACTGAATGAGCTGAAAATCGGAAAAGTTATAGTTATGGGAGGATGCACACACGAGGATGATCAATTCAACATTGTGCGAAATTTCCTAGTCAATTATTCCAAGATGTCATCAAAATGAATAATAATTTTAAACCAACCTTCATTGCTACAAATTCCTCTTACTTTTCAACACCTCCCCTCCAACTACCAAGCTCCATTCTGGTATGTAACAATACAGCTTCCCATTGACAAAAACTGCCCAACAGTTTTGTCTCTTTGAATATTTTTGTTGCACTCAAAAATATGTCAGTTTACTGAAAAACAATGAGTTACAAACATGTTGGCTTTAGTTTAGTTTTAGTACTTTAAAGCAGGGGTTTCAAACTCAGTTCCTGGATGGCCACAGCCCTACAGAGTTTAGTTCCAACTCTGCTTCAACACACACAGGCCGTTTCTCAAAACCAAGAATGCAAAGAACGGACTTGTGTTCTTGGGAAGAAAGCTCTTGCTAGTTGTTCTTGGAAGAACGAACTCACGAGGTGACGAGCACACAGAACGCTGCTGACAGTTTGAGACGATGTGTTCTTGCTGGTATTGCGCAATAGTACCCCCGCACAGACGCCGTCTGCAGTGCCCAAACATAACGAGAATTATTTTACAGCCAGGCTTTATCGCCCAAACCTAAGGGATTACTCTACATACACTACAATGTAATGTATATTCATAACAATAAAGCAACACCTGTCTCATTTTAATTCTGCTTCTGTTGTTTGTTTGTGTACATCGGGAAAAAACGCCGGTAATATTCGGTAATATTCAGGTAACTTTTGACCTGCCTCTCTCTGCTTCCCGCTCCTTCCACGAATGCCGAAATGAATTATGGGATATTTCTGCCGTCGAGGTCACACAAGTTACCATCCGATGCATCCTTGGTAAAATGGGAGTGTCAAGAACACATCCGGGATTTTTAACCCTTCTTGCCTAAATGCAAACTTGTGTATTGGGACAGTACTTGGGCCGCGACTGATGACGTTTTACAAGTCCACAAGAACACAAGTACAGACAAGAAGGCATATTGAGAAATGGCCACACACTTGCAGTTTTCAAATGAGCCTGAAGGACTTTATTAGCTAATCAGGTGTGTTTAATTAGGATTGAAGCTAAACTCTGCAGGGTTGTGACCCTCCAGGAACTGAGTTTGACACCCCTGCTTTGCAGGTTGCAAGAGTTGCAGGTTACACATAACATGTTGCAGTGATAGTACAGAATAGGATGCCAATTTTTATTAATATGTAAGTATGTGTTGCATTCTGAGCATGGCCTACATAGGACTCTATAAGTAGGCTATAATCGATCTTCTTCAACGATCAGTTTTCTCTTTCAGCTAGCCATACTTTCCTGGCAGAGCATCAGTCTTTAGAGAACTGTGTACAAAATATTATAGTTAAAAATATTTAAAAATTAGCTAACGTGTATAGCTAGCTAATAACTCATCCATTTGTATGTTTTACTAAAACGGCATTGCACTGTTAATGGCTACTGTAGTAATGCAAGAACAATAAGTAACAATGGGTCCACATGCGTGCAATATGTTGGCATTCATGTTCATATTTGTTCATGTGCATTGAGCATGTTTCTTTCCTACAAATGAATTGTTGCAGTTCTCTCTCACATTGTCATGACACTATTAAGCATGTCTCTCTCTGTTATCACATTGAGCTATGCTCAGTTGTGTCTGTTTATTCCCCCACAAGTACAATTCTCATAATGTCTCTTCTGAGCTTCATTTCAATTAAATATTTGTCATCTGCCACAGCTCTCATGGTTCGCCGCTGGTCGCAAACAAACACACACAAACACACACACATGCACGGTGAGTGTTTGTCACTGATACACCGCTGTGGCACACTGTCACCTAGTCTGTGCTAGGTGTGTGTGTGTGTGTGTGTGTGTGTGTGTGTGTGTGTGTGTGTGTGTAGCAGCTGTTCCTGTTTTTAGCTCAGTTAACTCTTTTAATAGATGCCAGTTTGGACGCAGGTGTGAGAGTGTCCCTGTAGGTTTTTCAGGTCTCTTTCTCTATCAATATGAAAACATGTGTATAGCTAAATGTATAGATATATGTCCGCAGACAATATTGTGTGTATGTGTGTGTGCTTTGTCAGAAAGTTTCAGTAAATTTAAGTATTTTTATTCAGGATTTATTCTAAAGCATATTCAGCCGCATTTGCAGTGGATGAATGCAAATATGAAAATCTTTCAACGTGCTTCATCCATTTTTATCCAATTAAATCAATTAATTTGAGTGTCATATGAACGTAGGTATTATTAGCATAGCCGCTAATAAGAGGTGATTCATTTGCATGGCTGCTCATTTCCTCTTCCTGTCACACACTTATTTCATTGGGCTCTATAATTCTCTCTCCAAATTTACAGAAATGTAGCTCACACTGAAATGTGTGAAAGAGTTCCATGTGTGTGGAAAGATATACGAGGATTGCTGGATCTTTATCTCCCTTTTTCTCTCTTATATCACACGTCAAGTGATGTTACTATTTTTTTTTTCTTTTCATTATCACAAGAGGTCACAGTTTCATGTGGACCACCTTTCTCTAGACAGCCCATTGTGAACATACAACCACAGTGTAGAAATGTGTATGAGCACTGAGAGATTGTAAAGCAGGACACAGTGAAGAAAACCTTGGCAGCAGACCACACATATCTCATGTAGAAAAATACTCAGCTTGATCTTGAAAAGATGCATTCGTTTAGTGGCTGCATTTGGGACATTACAGGCATTACAGGGGCAGTAAGCAGCTAGTGAGTTGTAAATAACCCTCCATATAAATGAAAGGACCTTTAATATGATTTCAGAATAAATAATTTCAATTCATGGAGCTGGCCTTCACATTTTTAATGTGCAATTGCATTTGCTTTGAATCTCCGTTTTTTTTTTTCCCCTCTATTTTAAGGCTGCAGTGTTTGCTATAGAGAGTGTGTCCAGGGTCTGGCATGCAGGAGACCGGTCTTTCCAACAATTTACTGTTCAGAAGTAGCTTTTCATAGCTCGGGTGGCTTAATGGAGATATCAGTTGTGCTTCAGCAACTTTGTCTCAAATATATCTCCTACTAGTAGAAATAAATATAGACTCAAATGAGACATATTTTGTTATATAGAGCTCTAAAATGAATGTGACTAACATAGCTCAGATATATTGGTCTTGAGGGAATTTAATGTGAACTATTTGTATTCAGATCTCTGACTTTTGAAGACTTTGTTTTGCTACATTGGCACTGTCATGTTTGAGAAATTGACTTTATTTTTGATCTCTAAGGTTCAGCATTGTCTTAAACGGGTGGGTGATTGCGATTTCACTTTTTTCATTTTAAATAGTGTGTAATGTTGCTGTTGTTGCAGTGCTGAAAGTTCAATGTAAGCAGAGATATCTTTTAAAAATCAGGAAGTTCAATGCCTACAAAAACGACTCGAATGGGACTACAACGGGTTTTAGACATCCCTAACCCATACATTTGCATCAACCCTCCCTCCGGAATATGCAAAAAAGGGCATGGCCATATTTCTGAGGCTTGTCGAAAGTGTGTTATGTTCACCCAGTTGTCAGGTCTTCTGTGTTTGTTCGGGCTTCCCACGGACGTTGTAGTTCGTCCACAATGGGTATAATTTATGTTTGATTATGTTCCTGAAAAGGACACTGTTCTCTGTGCTGCGCATTTTAAGAAAAACAGCTTCTCCAGAATCTCCACGAATTCAATGCCGGATTCAACACAAAACTGTTACTAAAACATGAAGCAGTTCCAACTTTAAAACCAGAGGCAGCAATTTAATGTTTTAGTTTTATCAAATGCCAGCGCTGGCTTTATAGCCACTAGGCTACTAGTTATGCTATTTTGTGTCTACGACAAACGAGTACAAACATTTTGGACCTGAATTTTCAACGCATTCTCATCCTTTAACGTCATATAGAACGCTATATGACAAAACGGCGCTATACTACGCACATGGCACCCGTTATCGTTAATATAACACGCGCTGTGAGGGCTAAGTTTAGGTGTGGGGTAGGGTGTGCGTGTCATATTCACGCTAAAGGATTTATAACGTCTTGGGTTCGCGTGTTATATTAACGATAAAGGGTGCCATGTGCGTAGTATAGCGCCGTTTTGTCATATAGCGTTCTATATGACGTTAAAGGATGAGAACGGGCTGGAATTTTGTATATACTAATGTTGTAAATGTATTTTTCATGTATATATACTTTATGGTGTTATTTTTCGATTTGATCAAGAACGTAAACCAGTGCCAACATAGTTTGTGTATATAGTAGCCAGTTAGTTCGATGCTATTTAGTGTAAGACAAATGTGTATTAAAGGGATACTCCACCAGGTTTTCATATTAAACTATGTTATTCCCTTAATTAAGACGAGCTGATGCATACCTCTCTCGTCTCAGTGCGTGCACTATATCGCTCTATATTGCCGCAAAACTATGTTAGCACTTAGCTTAGCCCAGTGCATTAAACATGGGCCAAAAAGAGAAGCGACCAAACACTTTCTCATTTTCCCTATTTAAACACCGGCTCCCGCTTCCTCGCTCTCCCCCTCCCTCTTATTTCCTTCAATGCAGCCAACGTGACATGCGACAAAGCGGGAGCCGGTAAGAGGACTTTTCACGAGTGAAGGTATTATTGCTCTAAAGCACTTTTTTATGGTATTCCGCCATACAATATAGTCATCAATTTTAAACGCTTAGAAAAACATTTTTTTATTTTGTGTCACCAGCCTAGGTCGAGTTACACTAATCGAGTAACTGTGTTTAAATAGGGAAAACGAGGAAGTGTTTGGTCGCTTCTCTTTTTGGCCCATATTTAATGCACTGGGCTAAGCTAAGTGCTAACATAGTTTTGCGGCAATACAGAGCGATATAGTGCACGCACTGAGACGAGAGAGGTATGCATCAGCTTGTCTTAATTAAGGGAATAACCAGCCCGTTCTCATCCTTTAACGTCATATAGAACACTATATGACAAAACGGCGCTATACTACGCACATGGCACCCTTTATCGTTAATATAACACGCGAACCCAAGACGTTATAAATCCTTTAGCGTGAATATGACACGCACACCCTACCCCACACCTAAACTTAGCCCTCACAGCGCGTGTTATATTAACGATAACGGGTGCCATGTGCGTAGTATAGTGCCGTTTTGTCACATAGGGTTCTATATGACGTTAAAGGATGAGAATGCGTTGGAATAACATAGTTGAATATGAAAACCCGGTGGAGTATCCCTTTAAGTTTAAAAAGATTTAGGCAAATTACCATTCAGAAACGTTTTGTAAGAGCTGTGTCTGGTGAGGTTCTGCTTGCCTCTCTTCATCGCTGCTTTCAGGGTCTGATTCTGGCTCATACTGATACTGCAGTATCGACACCATTATGTACATTTGACAGCAACAACACATGCAACTTTGTCATAAAGGTAATGGGCGTAAATTTTCCGTACAACGTGCACTACAGTTTAGCCAATCAGAACACACTGGCCCAAACTAACCGAGCCCATTGCCTGTTTTTGAGGGTGTGGTTTCATAGACTCAGGAAGTCAACCGGTCGTTCAAATGACAGAGTAGAAAGCGGCTTACAATAAAGGTGAAATTTATGAAAAACAAGACTTTTTAAAAAAGAAAAACCGTGAATACATGTTATTTTGCACCCCATAAACACAATCATGCAAAGAAAAAAAGCAGTAAACCACCCCTTTAAACATGATTTGAAAGCTCCTAAGCCTAAAAAAGACACTTAATAAAATGGGCTTAATTCCAAGCATTTTAAGACATTTTAGCTATAGCAAGCTAGCTTTGAAACCAATAGATCCCATTCCCTCCAGAGCACTCTCCAAAATTATGCCTTCTTCAAAACACATGAGCAGAGCCATAGCAGATTCTGCTAATTATCACGAGAGATGGTGTTAAATTACCAGCCCATTCTCACCCCCAAGGCGTCACTTAACTGACGCCTTGGGAAGCATTTGGACATGCTTCAATATCTGACGCTTTAGGCGCCCTTTAGCGTCAGTAAGATGACGCCCTAGGATCGCGTGTACCCTACCCCCACCCCACACCTAAACCTAACCGCGTCCTCTAATGCCGAGTTCAGACTGCATGATTTTAGCCACGATTTTGGCTCGCCGACAGGTTTTGAGAAATCGCCGACAAATGCCCGAAATCACAGGCAAATCGGCGCTCGTTCACGCGAGTGACAATCACGCAGTGTGAATGAACAAAGACATCCTGAGAGAACTGAGAGAATCACCGACGAGTCGCCGACGCCCGTGAGATATTTGGCATGCTAAATATCTGGACCTGTCGGCGATTCAAAATCCTGCTGTGTGAAAAGTGTTTAACTGACGCTTTCCTTTAGTGTCAGTTAGATGACGCCGTAGGATCGCGTCATGTAAGTGACGCTAAAGGGCGCCTAAAACGTCAAATATTGAAGCATGGTCAAAGGTGACGCCTTGGGGTGAGAATGCGTTGAAATTACATATTGTCTCAAAGGAAGCAGATAACATAACAAAAATGATAAACAACTTACAGAGCTCGGATTTGTACCACCTGACTGCTGCAGATACATTTTGTCCTTGATAGTGTTGCCAGAGAAACACATAATCCCAAGTCTGAGGACTTTACATTTATTAATTTTGCAGACTTTATCTACAGCTCTGGGTAGTCTGTCACAGGTTGCCATCTTGTAAGTATAGTAACAACATATTGTGAAAAAAGCTCATTGTTTTTGGCTCAGGAGGAACTGTAAATAGTTGCTGCTGTTTGTTTGCACCGCTCGGTGAATGTATGTCTGCAACTCTAGTCTCATGGAACCGGTGATGACGTGATCTCTGCATGAGCAAGTTGTGCAAAGACATGGAAATAGGTGAGTTGTCAGGTAGGCAGGACATCCTATACGGTCCAAATGCAATGATTGAACAAACACGTTTTGTTCCTGAGACTTCCATTGAAGATATATGTAAAAATATATACATATTTAGACCACTTCCATTATATATTGCAATCAGGATGTGAAAAGAGTTTCAACCAGAATAACAAAAAGTGTTTTTGAATAAATTTTTAACTTACTCCATTGGCTTTTCCATTTGGTATAACTAGAAAAATTTCCTAAAATTGTACATGACTTTCCCGGGTCTAGAAATCTCTCTAGAAAAAAAAAAAAAATATATATATATATATATATATATATGCTGCCTTATTTACCCAGGCTTTCCTAGACTGTACGAACCCTGCTTCTTCAAAGATTAATAAAGAAAAAAAATGTTAAGGGTGTGTGAATTAAAAGAATAAATGTCTTCATTTTAATTGTTTTAGCTTATATTAATATTTTTGGGGGGTTTAAGTAATCGCGAGACCCCCCCTTGTGGGCCTCTGCCTCCTGGTTGAGAACCACTGCTCTAAAGATTGCTGTTAGTTTGTTTATTTCATAGGAAAAACATCTGAGGATAAGCAGAAGTCTCATTTGATATCAGTACTGCAAAGAAGAAAAAAATTAGATGTTGAAGAGATCTCTTTTGTGATTTTTCTTTCCTACTCACTCATCGCTGCATAGTGTTTGCAGCCTAACAAAGCAGAGAGAGCTCACCTGTAACCCTTAGGCAGTGTACACACATGCGTGCTTGTTTTCTACATCTCATTAGGGCCCAAGCCCTGAAAGGGCGAAGGCCCTATTGTTTTCCTTAGGATTATTAGGGCCCAAGCCCTGAAAGGGCGAAGGCCCTATTGTTTTCCTTAGGATTATTATTAGGGCCCAAGCCCTGAAAGGGCGAAGGCCCTATTGTTTTCCTTCCGATTATTAGGGCCCAAGCCCTGAAAGGGCGAAGGCCCTATTGTTTTCCTTCCGATTATTAGGGCCCAAGCCCTGAAAGGGCGAAGGCCCTATTGTTTTCCTTAGGATTATTATTATTATTATTATTATTATTATTTATACGACTATTCGGGCACTTTTGGGGCCCTTAACATGCTCAAAAACTCTTGAAACTTTGCACACGGGTCAGAACCCGCGGCCATCAGGGCCGGGCTGAAGATGGTACCCGGGCGTGGCAGGGGGGCTAGACAGCGCCCCCTGGAACGGGGTCCGAACACTTGGTCCATAAATCAAACACGCTTGCATGTAATAATATGAAACTCGGTACACATGTTGATCTCATCGTTTCATCTATACCTCGTGCTTTTACTTTTCACCCCAGCCCAACAGGAAGTCGGCTATTTAGGGTTGTTCGTAAAACACTCGCAATGGAATTTTTAATACTCCTCCTAGAGCTTTGATCCAAATTCGACGAAACTCGGTCAGCGTGAAGTCAAGACATTGAGGATGAAAGTTTGCGAGGGGATTTTTGATATCTCGAACGGTTTGTCCGTGGCGAGGAAACGAAATCATGGCGAGAAACGTGAAACAGGAAGTGTGTTATAACTTCAGCATACATTAACTGATCTTGATGAAACTTCAGCAGTGTGTTCGCTGTAAGAGGACGATCACATGGATGTGACTATTGTGAGTCAAAGTTATAGCGCCACCAACTGGCAGCAGGAAGTGTGTCACTTTAAAAATGCTTTGAAATCACCCTCTTATTTTTACCCGATTTGCTTCAAACTTAATCTGTATAATGTAAATACATAGCAGATGAAGACCTGTGAATGGATTCTTGATATCTTTGATACTGTTGCCGTGGCAACGCATCAAACTTTAAAATTCTTTTTTTTGATGATTTTGAGACTCTTAGCGGCTTTTGGGGCCCTTAACGGGTTTGAAAACTCTTGAAACTTTGCACACAGTTTAGATCCCACAGCCATCAGAGCCGGGCTGAAGATGGTACCTGGGTGTGGCAGGGGGGCTAGACAGCGCCCCCTGGAACGGGGTCCGAACACTTGGTCCATAAATCAAACACGCTTGAATGTAATAATATGAAACTCGGTACACATGTTGATCTCATCGTTTCATCTATACCTCACACTCTTACTTTTTACCCCAGCCCAACAGGAAGTCGGCTATTGAGGTTTGTTTGTAAAACGCTCGCAATGGAATGTGCAATACTCCTCCTAGAGAATTCAAACACACGGCACGAAACTCGGTCAGCATGAAGTCAAGGCATTGAGGATGAAAGTTTGCGAGGAGATTTTTGATATCTCGAACGGTTTGGCCGTGGCGAGGAAACGAAATTATGGTGAGAAACGTGAAACAGGAAGTGTGTTATAACTTCAGCATACATTAACTGATCTTGATGAAACTTCAGCAGTGTGTTCGCTGTAAGAGGACGATCACATGGATGTGACTATTGTGAGTCAAAGTTATAGCGCCACCAACTGGCAGCAGGAAGTGTGTCACTTTCAAAATGCTTTGATATCACCCTTTTATTTTTACCCGATTTGCTTCAAACTTCATCTGTATAATGTAAACATACGGCAGATGTAGACCTGTGAATGGATTCTTGATATCTTTGAAACTGTTGCCGTGGCGATGCATCAAACTTTGCCATTCTTTTAGGATGCTTTTGAGACCCTTAGAATGCTTGAAATTGCATGAAACTCAACAGACACATCACATTTATTAGCCAGTGGACACGTGCAAAGTTTCAGAAACAGGCGTGGTGAGGGCTCAGTAGCGCCACCTTTTGACAAAAGTGGGGTTGTTAGTTTTATCTACAGTTACAAAAATCGGTATGTATATTGTACTCCTCGAGCCGGACAACTTTCTAATTGACACTCATTAGCTAGGACCCACAGAAAGTCAGATATCTTTATTTGAATGTAGAGAAAATCTTAGAATTTTGCCAGTCTCTCAGTGTCTCTCTGTGTGAGTGAGAGGAGGGGCGCCTGTCAGGTTAATTTTAACCCTTTATTTGCTGTGTGCGACTTCTCTGGCATTTTCGGGGGCCTTAACATCCTCTAAAACTCTTGAAACTTTGCACACGGGTCAGAACCCATGGCCATCAGGGCCGGGCTGAAGCTGGTCATCGGGCGTGGCAGGGCGGCTCGACAGCGCCCCCTGGACTGGGATTCGAACATTTGTCCATAAATCAAACACACTTGCGTGAATTAATATGAAACTCGGTACAATTATAGATCACATCAGGCCAAACAACTTTCGTGCTCTAAGTTTTACGACAATTAAAATGGAAGTTGAGAATTATGGGTTGTTTGAATAGTTGTCCTAGGAGAAATATATCAAATTACAACGCATGTGTTTACCAATCACAACCAAACTCGGTGTGCAAGAAGTCAAGACATTGAGGATGAAAGTTTGTGAGGGGATTTTTGATATCTCAAACGGTTTGGCCGTGGCGAGGAAACGAAATTATGGCGAGAAACGTGAAACAGGAAGTGTGTTATAACTTCAGCATACATTAACATATCTTGATGAAACTTCATCAGTGTGTTCGTTGTAAGAGGACGATCACATGGATGTGACTATTTCGAGTCAAAGTTATAGCGCCGCCAACTGGCAGCAGGAAGTGTGTCACTTTCAAAATGTTTTGAAATCAACCTCTTATTTTTACCCGATTTGCTTCAAACTTCATCTGTATAATGTAAATACATGGCAGATGAAGACCTGTGAATGGATTCTTGATATCTTTGATACTGTTGCCGTGGCAACGCATCAAACTTTAAAATTCTTTTTTTTTTGGATGATTTTGAGACTCTTAATGGCTTTTGAGGCCCTTAACGGGTTTCAAAACTCTTGAAACTTTGCACACAGGTCATATCCCACAGCCATCAGGCCTGGGCTGAAGATGGTACCTAGGCGTGGCAGGGGGGCTAGACAGCGCCCCCTGGAACGGGGTCCGAAAACTTGGTCCATAAATCAAACACGCTTGCATGTAATAATATGAATGAAAAACTTCATCTGTATAATGTAAACAGATGAAAAACTTCATCTGTATAATGATGAAAAACAGATGAAAAACTTCATCTGTATAATGTAAACATACGGTAGATGTAGACCTGTGAATGGATTCTTGATATCTTTTAAACTGTTGCCGTGGCAAAGCTTCAAACTTTGAAATTATTTTAGGATGCTTTTGAGACTCTTAGCATGCTTGAAATTGCATGAAACTCAACAGACACATCACATTTATTAGCCAGTAGACATGTGCAAAGTTTCAGAAACGGGCATGGTGCAGGGACTAAATAGCGCCACCTTTTGACAAAAGTGGGGTTGTTATTTTTATCTACAGTTACAAAAATTGTTATATACATTGTACTCCTCAAGCCAGACAACTTTCTAATTCATAGTCATTAGCTCAGACCAAGAGGAAGTCAGATATTTTGGTTTGAATATGGTGAGACTCTCTCTGAGCCTACGTCCGTGTATGGCAAGCCCTTTAACATTTAAAAGCTAAGTTTGCCTATCCGGAAATTAACATTGTAGATATCAACAATGTCTTTCTGTCTAGTCGTAATTACATTTTGGATAGTTTGTATTATCATTTAAGATATCTGTAACATAATTGTGACTAGTCAAAATGACAGACTATGGCAAGCCGTTTTAACATTTAATCATGAAAGGGCCAAAGCCTTCGGCACCGCCACCCCGGTGCCTTTAGGTAACTAAAGGAGCCGGGGTTGCGGTGCCACCGGCTTGGGCCCGCCATCGCTGCTCGCAGCTATATTTATTATTATTATTATTATTATTTATACGACTATTCGGGCACTTTTGGGGCCCTTAACATGCTCAAAAACTCTTGAAACTTAGCACACGGGTCAGAACCCGCGGCCATCAGGGCCGGGCTGAAGATGGTACCCGGGCGTGGCAGGGGGCTAGACAGCGCCCCTGGAACGGGGTCCGAAAACTTGGTCCATAAATCAAACACGCTTGCATGTAATAATATGAAACTCGGTGCACATATAGATCTCATCGTTCATATATACCTCATACTATTACTTTTTACCCCAGCCCAACAGGAAGTCGGTTATTTAGGGTTGTTCATAAAACACTCGCAATGGAATTTGAAGTACTACTCCTAGGCATTGAGGATGAAAGTTTGCGAGGGGATTTTTGATATCTCGAACGGTTTGGCCATGGCGAGGAAACGAAATTATGGCGAGAAACGTGAAACAGGAAGTGTGTTATAACTTCAGCATACATTAACTGATCTTGATGAAACTTCAGCAGTATGTTCGCTGTAAGAGGACGATCACATGGATGTGACTATTGTGAGTCAGAGTTATAGCGCCACCAACTGGCAGCAGGAAGTGTGTCACTTTCAAAATGCTTTGAACTCACCCTTTTATTTTTACCCGATGTGCTTCAAACTTAATCTGTATAATGTAAATACATAGCAGATGAAGACCTGTGAATGGATTCTTGATATCTTTGATACTGTTGCCGTGGCAACGCATCAAACTTTAAAATTCTTTTTTTTAATGATTTTGAGACTCTTAGCGGCTTTTGGGCCCTTAACGGGTTTGAAAACTCTTTGAAACTTTGCACACAGGTCAGATCCCACAGCCATCAGAGCCGGGCTGAAGATGGTACCTGGGTGTGGCAGGGGGCTAGACAGCGCCCCCTGGAACGGGGTCCGAACACTTGGTCCATAAATCAAACACGCTTGCATGTAATAATATGAAACTCGGTACACATGTTGATCTCATCGTTTCATCTATACCTCACGCTCTTACTTTTTACCCCAGCCAAACAGGAAGTCGGCTATTGAGGTTTGTTTGTAAAACGCTCGCAATGGAATGTGCAATACTCCTCCTAGAAATTCAAACACACGGCACGAAACTCGGTCAGCATGAAGTCAAGGCATTGAGGATGAAAGTTTGCGAGGGGATTTTTGATATCTCGAACGGTTTGGCCGTGGCGAGGAAACAAAATTATGGCGAGAAACGTGAAACAGGAAGTGTGTTATAACTTCAGCATACATTAACTGATCTTGATGAAACTTCAGCAGTGTGTTCACTGTAAGAGGCTGATTACATGGATGTGACTATTGTGAGTCAAAGTTATAGCGCCACCAACTGGCAGCAGGAAGTGTGTCACTTTCAAAATGCTTTGATATCACCCTCTTATTTTTAACCGATTTGCTTCAAACTTCATCTGTATAATGTAAAAATACAGCAGATGTAGACCTGTGAATGGATTCTTGATATCTTTGATACTGTTGCTGTGGCAACAAATCAAACTTTAACATTCTTTTTTGATACTTTTGGGACTCTTAGCATGCTTGAAATTGCTTGAAACAGATAGATACAGATAGCTCGACAGATACATCACATTTATTAGCCAGTAGGCATGTGCAACTTTGGCAAAAGATTAAAGTAATGTCAAAAAAGTAAACAGTAAACACTAAAAGCCTCATATCTTCTAAAAATGTAATTATACATCATTTGTTTCTAAATTAAATTATACAAATATTATAATTAAACCAGTTTTTCCCTTTTTTCATTTAAGAATTATGTTTACGTTCAAAAACAGCCAGAATGGTTTTAAAATTCAGAAGAAGAAAAAATAATCTGAGTCATACGTAGTGCTATACTGCCCTCTTGTGTTCAATATCAGGTAGGCCTATTGTGTATATTCCCACCGGTTAATCAACGTGTGACTCCGCTGGGACTCGGGAACTTTTAAATCGCTTACTTAAAACCGAAAGTCAAAATACAGATATCCGCACAAGACATTAATGTTGTGGAGTAGAGCAAGCATTTTAAATAAATTCCTATTAAGTAACTAAACAGAATGAACGTTCACTCTGTTCTGCTGGTTCCTCGCTGTTGGCGCGCACAGTTATGAATGCTTGTGCAGCCATGAGTTTTAGTTTAATTTTAAAATTAGCGCAATTTCGGGATTTGTATTATTTGAATTTATTTTTAAAAACACAATGTTGAGTTTTATTGTAACACTGTTTAATCGCGCCCACGGTTATATTTTGTATATTATATATAATTATAATGTATTTCTGTATAAAATAATACTACAATAAAAAACACATTTGTGACCGACCTGATCCAGCAAAATTAGTCACAGTGACCCAAATTTAAAAATTGAGATTTTGATATTAATGGAAAGAGGACACTGTAAGCTTTCAAATGATACCTTGGTCATACCTTGAATGGTTGTAACGATATACAGATTTGAATTCTGGTCGTCTGCCCTTTTTTTTCCAATTGAAAACCTAAGAAAATCGCTTTTAAAGTTTTTTTGCCCGTTTTTTTTTTTTTTTTTTTTGATATCTTTCAAAATCCATAGCATTTTAAGGGATAAACTATTTATTTTATATAGCTTAATTTGACCAAATAGATTAACATATATAAATGCAATTTAACGAGGCTGAAACTCAACTTATTTTTAATTTTTTTGAAATAAATAATTAAAAAGTCACTTTTACAAAAATGTTCTAAAATCAGAAAGATTAAAGAGGAGTCAGAGAGAAATTCAGTTTTCATACGGATTAGCCCACATAAGCAGAGAGCAGTCTGTTTTCTTTCATTTTGAATGGTTGTGTTTAAAAGTAGACATTTCAATATATATGTCTGTGAGGATACCTTATACGCTGACTTTCGGTTCATGAGACAAGCTTCAGTTCACGTGCCGCGCGTCTCCGCGTCGTGATTAGGCCTAGCCTATTGTCTGCAATTTATTTCTTATTATTAAATCCTAGTAATTGGTTGATGAAACATTGATTTAAATTAAGATAATTATTTTAAAACGAAATTTACTTTAAAGAAAGGCTTTGTGCTTGCATGTTTAAGCTATGTGAAAGTTTTAGTGCTGCTTCCAGAGAACGGTCACGTTCGGATTGTTTTTCCTCATAAATGCGAACACGGAAAATAAAATAAAGATTTTATGTTCTGGAGAGAGTCAACCCTTCTTCATCGGTGAGTATTACTTTTGGTTTGTGCAGTGTGGTTCACATAGGCCAATTTATTAAAATATTTAATTATCTGGGAATTGGATCTCCTCCATAATGCTGAAATTGCCCAATTTTAAAAAAAAAATAGTAATAATTTAAGTTTTGTGGTGTAAGTCTACGTATTTTATAATGTTAACTTCGAATAATACTAATAGTAATTTAAAGATGTTGTAGCTAGCATTGGGTCTGGACGTGAAGGATAACTTCGGGAGTTGAAGGGACGTGTCGGTGTCGTGATTCTGTCTTCTCACACCGCGACACAGGTTCGTGGATCTGAGTGTCGCGATCGTTACAGCCTTACATAGGCTATATTCTTCTTGCAGATAAATATACTCACGCAGTTTAGGTTAGAAGCCTCCAGTGAGTTCAACGTTTCAGGGGATACCCGGGAAATGCTCAGAGGTGACGAGGGGAGTTGAGAAGAGCAATGTTTATTTCAGCGAATTTAAAGCTTTGACAACTTTAATCGTTATTTAAATACCTTTACTCAATTATCTCGACTACGAAACCCTGTGAGATTATTTTTGAATGTCTGTTCTTTGAAATTTTGAAATTTTTTTTTTTTTTTTTTTTTTGTTATTTCATGGTTTTTCCACATAATCGGCCCATATCTTAAAATGGAAGGTTGAAACTTCCGACTCATTTCGCCAGAGCGGGTCACATTTGATTTTTATTTTTTAAACAATGTAATGTGTAACCTAAAAATAAACAGATTATTTGATAAATGGTATATTTAAATCTGCATATTGTAGCCTAATATCTGCAGGGCAGCCTAGTCTTAATAAATGTATGCTTCATTTTTCATTAGTAAATTTGATCAATAAATTCAATAATTTAGAATAATAAGACACTATAGGGCTGTTACCCTAGGTAAGGCTGATCAAATTAAATCGGTTACACAATAATGTTACGAGATTGGTTTAACAGGAGTCAATTAAAAATCGCTGTAAAGAACGATACTTTTAAACATAACCCTAAATCACCATAAGGTGTCGCCAGATGACCGTCTTAATGAACGAGTCATGGATTCAAAATGCTGAATCATTCAGTAATGAGAAAACACATTGCTTTGAGATGCGCGATGGGTCGCTGTGATCTTTGTTTAACTATTTTCTCTGCTGAAACAGAAAAAAGTCAATATTGCATCTAAAAAGTCAATATTGCATATAAAATGTAAGTGACTTGACTTGTGTGTGTGACTATGTTTGTTGTAGTGATAAGAGTTGCACCCTTGTTAAAGTTTAAGGCCTTGTGTTTTTGGATATATATCTTTCTTTCTTTTTTTTCTTTTTTTACAAAATATGCATATAACCCATATATTTTAGATTTATTATTTGCTTTAAATTAAATTAAGATTGTATTTTTGGTAATTGAACCTGAATGAATTTAAAAATGAATGTGCTATATTTCAGATCATATATTTGTTTTTCTTAAAATTTGAACTAACTTTATTCTCAGCTGAATTATAAATATTTTATTTCTGTATGAATTAAAAACACATTTGATTTTTCTTTTTTAATCAATGTAGAATGTGTAACTGAAATATAAACAGATTAGGGCTCTGTTCGAGGACAAGTAACTAAAACCAATGCGACATGATGAATGTTTGTTTCCCAAACCATCTCAGAGTAACAGCTTACTTTTCTTTCTTACTATATTCTTTCTTACTATAAACTGTGCTGTAGAGCTTGCATCAGTCAAAGCAGGGTTACATTTTGCATGTCGTGCACAATAAACCTAAAGGCACCAGGGTGGCGGTGCCACCGGCTTCATATGTATATATACAGTATATATATATATATATATATATATTATATTAGCTGTGATCCGCGATAGCTGTGGATCTTTTGAAACTGTTGCCGTGGCGACGCATCAAACTTTACCCTTCTTTTAGGATGCTTTTAGGATGCTTTTGAGACCCTTAGCATGCTTCAAATTGTATGAAACTCGACAGACACAACACATTTATTAGCCAGTAGACATGTGCAAAGTTTCAGAAACGGGCGTGGTGAGGGCTCAGTAGCGCCACCTTTTGACAAAAGTGGGGTTGTTAGTTTTAACTAGAGTTACAAAAATGGTATGTATATTGTACTCCTCGAGCCGGACAACTTTCTAATTGACACTCATTAGCTAGGACCCACAGAAAGTCAGATATGTTTGTTTGAATGTAGAGAAAATCTCAGAATTTTGCCAGTCTCTCAGTGTCCCTCTGTGTGAGTGAGAGGAGGGCGCCTGTCAGGTTAATTTTAACCCTTTATTTGCTGTGTGCGACTTCTCTGGCATTTTCGGGGCCTTAACATCCTCGAAAACTCTTGAAACTTTGCACACGGGTCAGAACCCATGGCCATCAGGGCCGGGCTAAAGCTGGTAACCGGGCGTGGCAGGGCGGCTCGACAGCGCCCCCTGGACTGGGATTCGAACATTTGTCCATAAATCAAACACACTTGCATGAATTAATATGAAACTCGGTACAATTATAGATCACATCAGGCCAAACAACTTTCGTGCTCTAAGTTTTATGACAGTTCAAATGGAAGTTATTTATGAATTATGAATTATGGGTTGTTTGAATAATTGTCCTAGGAGAAATACATCAAATTACAACGCATGTGTTTACCAATCACAACCAAACTCGGTGTGCATGAAGTCAAGACATTGAGGATGCTCAATTCCGGACGGATTTTTGTTATCTCGAACGGTCTGGCCGTAGCGAGGAAATGAATTTTATGACTAAAAAGGACACATAAAGTGTGTTATAACTTTGCTCAATTTACCTACAGTTACAAAACTTACCACGTATATTGTTCTCGTCAAGCCGATCAACTTTCCAATTTAAAGTAATTCGCTCCGAGCAACAGAAAGTCAGATATTGTAGTTTGAATGGATTTATTTCCCCTGCGATTCTCTCTCTCTCTCTCTCTCTCTCTCCTCTCTGTGT
>NW_024121140.1:0-87472 GCF_016745375.1 Pimephales promelas
CTTTACCAGATCGCAGAACAGTTCAGAGCATTAGGGAAGCCCCTAGGCTTAAAGGACTGTATCATTGTGGGAGGAATGGGTAAGATAATATTCAGAGCTCTACTTTGTCATCCTTAGGGCTCATTTATTCACAAAGCAAAAACAGTGCTTGATGTTTATAGAAAACTGTCATTTATAGAATGCATATTTATTTGTGCTCCTATTATGCTGTTTTAAAGGTTCCTAATTTTGTTTAGGTTTCCTACAATAGGTTTACATGCATCCAGGGTAAAAAACAACAACCTTTAATTAACTCTAATACTAACTCTACATTGCAGCATCACTTCTAGGGCCCTATGAAACCCTTTTTATTTTTTCCCCATATTCATTTTTTTCCGTTTTAATTTTTGCGAATTTTTTTTTTTTTACCCTTGACTTTTATTTTAGTCATACAAAGAGTGTGATTTTTTAAAGTTACTGATTAAAATTTATACAAGTAAAATAGGAATGACCTTAAATTTATTGAGGTAACAGACATTTACAGGACAAATACTGCATGATGCAACATAACACTGCACTCTTGAAGAGTATTTTCACCAGACATGCGTTCTTCTCCCACACAAAAATTCAATTTCAAACCAAATATGTAAAATTCCACGAAAAGGCAACAGTGGCAAGGAACCAAAACTCCATCAGGTGACTGAATGGAGGAAAAAAAAACCTTGGGAGAACCCAGGCTCAGTCGGGGGCCAGTTCTCCTCTGGCCAACGAAGGAGCAGTGATTACATAAAAAATTGGATCGAAACATTAAGAGTATTTGTCCATTTCCATCTGTTGGAAGTCGAAGTAATCACGCCGGTTTGGAGATGAGATGTTTAGGATCAGTGCCGATGGCTGTCGTGTCGATGAGGCCGGCACTTAATGATGAGTCGGGATGGGTCGCTATGCCGTGATCGTGGAAATCATAGGGCCCTACACTTCTTTGTGACTGAAACTGTTTTAATTCAGTCTCAAAAACCTGTCCTTTCTCAGAGCCTACTCTACTCTGATTGGTTAGATGGTCCAGTCTGTTTTGATTGGTCTACCGCTTACAACTCATGCTGGAAGTGAAACACTCATTATCATATCTGAATTTCAGCTCCAGAGGCTTCCTCAGCACTCGATACAGTACACAGTGATATGAACAGTATCGATGGTGTTGCTTTTACCGCATCATTTTGAGCCTGAGTCCTCATTCTTTGGAAGTGCATGCAGTGGATTTGCTTTCTCAGCACAGATTATAGCAGCACAGATGTCGACTACACGAACCAAACTCTTCCTGGCCACAGTTTGAGGGCGGGTCAAAGTATGTGTTGTCGGAAGGCCATAGGCTGGCAATATGCAGATTTGTTACAACCCTAAATGGGTTAGAATTAATGACGACTCGTTTCAGGCAGTTCAAATTCGGTTCTTTTTGGTTTGGGAGACGATAAATCTTTACTCCTTTATTGCGCACTTTGATCTTTAAAACTTTGCAGACCTTTTACATTCACGAATCTCTACATTACACACTGCATGAAAGGTATATTGGGGCACTTTAAGAGACAAAGTTTATTTTATTTTTTTCTTCAATTAGACATGGTCACTCAGGGTTTGGAGTTGTCGAAAAAGCCACATGTTGTTATTGCCACTCCGGGACGACTTGCTGATCACATCCGAAGCTCTGACACAGTTAACCTGAGCAGAATCCAGTTTCTAGTAAGATTTCGATGTATTTTCAAATGGTTGTTTTACCTAAATTCTTAAGCTAATATGTTTTAAAGCAGTTTTCATTGAATCGTTGTGTGTTTCTCTGCAGATCCTGGATGAAGCTGACCGTCTTTTAGAGCAGGGCTGCACTGATTTCACTAAAGATCTAGAGGTCATTCTCAGTGCTGTGCCCGCAAAACGCCAGACGCTGCTGTTTAGTGCCACACTCACAGACACGTTACAGCAGCTGCAGAGCATTGCCATGAACAGGCCCTTCTTCTGGGAGCACAAATCAGAGTAAGTCATGCTCATAAGTGTGTCAGGAGAATGTTTTGAGATGTAAAGGAGAAAATAGGTGTGTTTCGCTTGAAGCTGCGCAGACCGATCATCAAAGTACCTTGAGAGAGATTATGGACGGACGTGCTCGCTCGCGCACACTCGTTTCGGCTTGCGAGGTAACGTTTTGAGTGGATGACGAGCGTGATACGCCGAAATGGATGCCCTAAGATACTGAATGGAAAGTTTACTTTTAAAAAGTTGCCAAATTGTCCCATTAACAAGACTAAGTGATCTGCGTGTTTTGTCGTTGTGAACTGAGCTATCATCGCACCACGTCCGAAACACCACTTGATGATGGCCAAGCAAACACACACACAGCTGATGCGAATTCTCCACCCCCTCACCAATATCAGGACCTCGTCAGTATTTCTTTCACCCTTTTATTGATAGACAGTGTTACATTGTGTGAGAGATTATTTATATATGTTAGTGTGAAATTGAACACTATTCCAATGTTATTTTCAATAATAATAATAATAAAAAAAACATTTGCACTAAACAAGCCAATCCACTTTCCCATGTTGAGCATTAAAATGAGAAAAGAGAATGTAACAGAAAGAAATCAAAAGACATTTAGAATAGATAAAAATGTGCGATTAATCGCGAGTTAGCTATGACATTAATGCGATTAATCGCGATCAAATATTTTAATCGTTAGACAGCACTAGTTTATACATATAAATGTCTATAACTCCAAAAAAAAAAGTGAGAGATCTTCGCCAAATTTGACATGCACATGTACTGGCTCACTCTGAGGACACACACAAAAAAGTGGGATTGTGCCTCTGTCCATGTTGCCTCTGTTGCCGCTATAATAGATAAAAATATGAGATTTCCATTGACTTCAGAGTCATCAGTCGTAGTCATTAGCACAATACATTGAAGGTGATCCAAAAGTTTTGCGGTAGCACCACCTTGTGGTAAAAGTTGTAGCAAAATTTCCAAAAATGTTAACCTTTTTGTAATGACACTGGTCTTAATAGATTCATTGGGTTATGCCAAAAAAATAGACACCAAATCTGCCATATTCAGCCAAACTTCCTGTCTGCCATCTTTATTTTTATTTTTTTAAATCTACTTGTGCTTTGTCTGAAGTATAAAATCATTGGTTACCCATATGCCAATCACATAAAGCAATCATCTCTCTCTCTCCAACTTAAACATCATGGGTTTATGTGGCACTACATATTAGTGACATATAAACCCATATATGACACTAATAATATATATATATATATAATGAATTTCTCATGGAAAGACACTGGATTAAATTACTTTGGATGTTAAAGTATTTTCTCAACTAGGAGAGAGACTTTGTTTGTGGCCAGGTTATGTAATGTAGGCAGTTACGTTGTTATTTGTTATCATAGGCATTAAAGCTGTTCTGAAAAAGGCCTAATATTATTTTTATGATGTATGGCTTTCTCTTGCAGTGTACGGACTGTAGAAGAACTGGATCAGAGATTCATCCTCACTCCTGAGAAAGTCAAAGATGCATACTTGGTCAATCTCATCCAAAAGTTCCAGGATGAACATGATGATTGGTCTATCATAATATTCACTAACACATGCAAGTAAGTTTTCAGTTGCAGAAAAAAGTCATCTACAGGGTTTATCAGTGGTGCTTGGTAAGGCAAATCCCTAAGATGGGCTATGTGTACAACTGTAGTTTCGAACTTCCGCTTTTGTCAGAAGTTGACGTATCAGTTTCCGGTCTACGACTGGTCACCCACATCCACTAATAAACAAAGAAGATGAGTGCTGCTGTTGTACGAAAAAAAGAGTTCTTAAACACATCTAAGTTTCTAAGAACTGTAGTGGATCTAACCTCCGTTTCACACCCGTTTGCAGTGTGTGTTGCGGTGCAGGATCGTGCTGTTAGTGCGTTCACATATTATGATGCGTTTGCACAGTGAATAACTGATCCGCCGCTGTACAACAAACACATACTTAATATTATTATTATTTTTTGCGCGTCGATCAAAATGTCTATTTTGTGCAGCCACTGCTCACGAAGGTTGGTGTTTATCAGGAAGCAGTAGAAGCTCAAATGGCTGTTATTGAAGCAGAGCAAGTGCCGCACAGCAGTTTCCTAACGCACCATGTAAACAGGTTAGGGCTTTCACTTTTCACTGGTGTGGTACATATAACAGCGAATCTATTTCTGCTGTGCTGCAAACGCTGGTGGTCAAAATGATAAAGATTGACCTGAAAATGTAGTAATTTCACCATAAATGCGTTTAATTAAATAAAATGTAGTAATCTCACCATAAATGCACATTTAATCAAGGAAAACTACAATTTACTTCAACCAGGCGACAGAATGAACTCGTCTCGAATCTCGATCGTGGAGGTGGAAAAATAGTGACATGCAAGATCTATTGTTTTAAAATTAAGATGCAAACGAAAAGGCAAGTCGGCTGCTTTTGTCAATTTTTAAGTTTTAATTTAAATTATTTGCGATTTTAATATAGGAAATATTTGACTGAGCAACTTGTAATGCATGGAGTAATAGCACTAACTTACATTATTTAGATTGTGTTTAAACGTGCATACAAAGAATCGCAATGCTGACACAACTTTTTGTTTTTAAAAATAAGTTGCAACATAACTTCTGGACTTTAAATAAAAATATTAAGTATGCGGCGGATCAGTTATTCACTGTGCAAACGCATCATAATATGTGAACGCACTAACAGCACGATCCTGCACCGCAACACACACTGCAAACGGGTGTGAAACGGACGTTAGATCCACTACAGTTCTAAGAAACTTAGATGTGTTTAAGAACTCTTTTTTTCGTACAACAGCAGCACTCATCTTGTTTGTTTATTAGTGGATGCGGATGACCAGTCGTAGACCGGAAACTGATACGCCAACTTCTGACAAAAGCGGAAGTTCGAAACTACGGTTGTGCACATAGCCTATAAGTATTCAACTTTACATCATAACCAGACTGCATACTGCTACCTCAAAATGTACATCAATCAGACTCGATATTTTACTTGGTGGGCAAATCCCATTGACAAGCATTAAAGGAAGAATCTGAGTCATATCTAAGGGACTCTTTTGAACTGGTTAACCAATTGAACACCCAAATAACCTTCTAGAGATTTACCAGATTGCCATAGCATTATGTTTGCAAGTTTACACAGGCAAGAACCACTCACATTTTCAAAAGAAATTATATAAATCTATAATAATGATAATTTGATCATGTTGATATTGTGGTGTAAATATTCCAGGAACTGCCAAATACTCACAATGATGCTGCGTGAATTCAATTTCCCAACCATCTCTCTGCACTCAATGATGAAGCAGGTAAGTGACACGTTATGTAGTTAAAATTGATTCTCACTCAGTGCCTAATGTCTACTAATGGCTTTTATTTCCCTCCCACCGTTCAGAGACAGCGTTTTGCCAACCTTGCGAAGTTCAAGTCCAACGTCTTTAAAATTCTTATAGCCACAGATGTTGCTGCCAGGTACACATTTCTCAACACACCTCACCATTATTGCTCTTTGCCTTTTTCGAATTTATTCCACTTTCTCGTGTTTTTATGCGTTTTTTTCTGTTCTCATCTGAAGGGGTTTAGATATTCCTACAGTGCAAGTTGTTATTAATCACAACACACCAGGTTTGCCAAAAATCTACATCCACAGAGTGGGACGAACCGCTCGAGCTGGTGAGTTTAGAGCTCTATTAATATAACTAAATGTCAACCCACAGTTAAAAGTGTTGTTATTGTTATTCTTCTCTGGCTTATACCAATAAGCAGACTATTTTAATTTTAGGTCTAATATTCAAATTCTATACTATGTTTCTTTAATATTTATTAAACCTATAAATCATTAATGACTAAAATCAGTCATTTTAAATATTCTAGCATCCTTGTAATATACAGTATAATTAAACATTTTCTTTAAAATAAATCATGAAGTAGTAAAAATTACACATGAAATACAGGGGTTGGACAATGGAACTGACACACTGGCCAATATATTATTGGAGGTTTCGTGCCTATATATGCTGTAAGAGCAGAGTGTTAGCAGAGCTGTACATAAAATATTGCAATACACACAACATAATGGGAGACATATCGAGGAACAAAAGAGGACGAATTGTTGGCTCATCTGTGACCAGGACAGCAAGTCTTTGTGGTGTATCGATAGCTATGGTATTCAGGATAATGTCGGCATACCACCACGCAGGATTTTGGTCGGGACCTCCACAGACTCACCTTTTGTTTGCCAAATATCAGTGTCACTGGTGCCAACAGTGCACATCTTGGGTTGTGGACCTTGGGAAACATGTATTGAGTCCAGACTGAAGCACGGGGTTGGACCACTGATGGTTTGGGCTGCAATATCATGGCATTCCAGTACTGTGCTTGATGTCCGTCACTGCCCAGGACAACCGAACCATTCTGGAGGACAATGAGCAAACTAATTGTTCAAACATTGTACCCTGAAGGGGGTTCTGTGTAGAGCCAGACCGATATATCGGCAGACCGATATTAGGCATTTTCCAAACTATCGGTATCGGCAGTTATAATGGCCGAAAAATGAATTTAAAAAATAAAAACGAACGAAACACGCTTCAACCATGTCATGAGTGTTGGAGTTTTATAGTTTGTCCACCAGAGGGCACTCTACACCGTTCCTGTTGGCAACACTCGTTGAGTTGGTCACAATACATACATTGCTTAAATAACAATTAAAAGAACATCCCCATCAGTTCTCTTAACTCAAATAAGCATGACAAAATTTGTGACTATCATGTCCAGTTTCAAATAAATAAATAAAATATCGGCCGGAATATCGGATTTTAAAACCCAAAAATATTTGTATCGGTATCGGCCTTCAAAATCCTTTATCGGTCGGGCTCTAGTTCTGTGTATCAGCATGATAATGCACCAATTCACAGCCAGGCTTACATTTACATTTATTCATTTAGCAGACGCTTTTATGCAAAGATAAATTGGATATTGCATATACAATATGCAAGTGCTATGACCCTTCCCAGTTTAATCTAACGCAGTACCTGTATTTTTATTTTTTTACAATTTTTCAGGACAGAATGGTTTGATGAACATGAAAGTGAAGTTCTCGTTGCTAGATCTAAATATTTTTAAGCTACTTTGGGCAATTTTGGAGAGGAGCAAGTCAGTATCAAATAGAGACTTGGCCACTGTTTTGGAAGAATGGCTCAAAATCACTGGCCACTGTGAAGGACTTGTATTCCCTGGACAAATTAATGCTGTATAGCATCAATAGCACAGTATACTAAAATATTATTGTTTCATTATCCAAACCCTGTGATATAACATTTACTGTGAATTTCCACTAAACTAAATTATGAACATGACAAAGCGACAATTTTATATATGCATGGAAAACTGGGATTTTACAAACACTGGGTTAGATGTTGTGTTAGTGTTAGCCATACCAATGACAGATGAATTTGTTCAAAACACCTGTGCGACCCACCAGTTGAAAAACCACTGTGCTGTAATGTTTAATCTCCGACGTGATATAACATCTGCTATGGTCGCTGTACACTTGTTTCACTTTAGGGCTGCATGGTTATTAATAAAAGTGTATGTTGCTATAACAAATACAAATTCAGAATTGGACCGTCTGTTTTATAACGTCCTCTTCCTGTTGTCCAGGCCGAAATGGTGTGTCAATCACTCTAGTCACACAGTATGACATCCACCTCATCACTGCTATTGAGGAACAGACCCGTAAGTTCACAACTAAAACAGATTTTCTCATTTAGAGAGAACTTTACTCTAGAATCTAAATATTCTCTTGTGATAAAAGCAAGTAAATGGACTTTCTATGAAATGACTTGCTGTAAGAGTACGTTTATGATTATTGTTTAGAGGTGAAACTGAAGGAGTATCCTGTTGAAGAGAAAGAGGTGTTGAAGATCCTAACCCAAGTCAACGTAACAAGACGACAGTGTGAAATTGTGAGATTTTTTTTTTTCAATATATAGTTTGTATAACACAAACACATGCAACCATAATCTTACAATTGTTAATTCTGTTATAGAAACTGGAGTCCACTGATTTTGATGAGAAAAAGAAGATAAACAAAAGGAAACAGATGATTCTGGAGGGAAAAGTGAGCTGTTTTATCCTAAATGCATGCTTTAAACATAGAAAAGATTATAGATTATCAAAATGTATATATAGAAGTTGCCATTTCGTTTAGATTTGATGTCAGGATTTTAAAGTACTTGCAGAGTGACTTTGCTTGTGGGTTTTTTTTTCTCTCACATTCTTCAGATATTAAATAAATATAATGCATAAGTAAACACATACAAATTAAATCTTTTTTTTTTTCCTAAACTACTTTTGTATCAATCACAGGATCCAGATTTGGAAGAAAAAAGGAGAAATGAACTAGATAAGATCAGCAGAAACAAGAAGAAACTGAAAGGAAAAACTCAAGAAAGCCTCCAGAACAAAAAGGAAAAGAAAAAAACAAAGCAAAAACGACAGAAGTAGACTCTTAACGTGTTCTTGGCATTGTACATTTACATAGGTGTGTATATAACATAAACAAATGTATAAAATATCTCTGATCATTATTTCAAAATAAACTGCATTTTATGAACTATGATGAGTGTTCTTAAATGATTAAACACATTGTAGCCGTGTTTCAGTCGGGGTTTAGATTAAGTCTTAGTTAAATTAGGACATTTTACCGTATTCATTATTTCACCCCATTTTCTGTGAACTTGGGGGTCCCAGATAATAGCCATCATAATTAAAACCCCACCATTGAACCAGATTTAGTTTTTTATTGCTATGAGGGTACTAAAATGGAAAACAAGCAACATATGCTTTACAAAAAGTTGTATTTTGACAAACATCAATAGCAAATGGTTTCAATCACAAACATATAATTAAAAAATGCTACTACTGATTACAACCAAGACCTCATGACATTTCTAGTGAGCATCTTGAGACAAAACTATGGCATTGGCAGGTTTTAAAATGTATTCAGTTGTTTTCATTTTAGTCTGGGACTAGGGGCTCGTTCTTCGTACCTCGCTAACTCAGTTAGCTGGATTTGATTGTTGTCGATTTGGCATGATCTTGGATCGTTTGGTTCTTCGACGCTCATCCTGGACTTGCTGTCATAGCAACAGGTCCGTCAGCTTGAACCTGCTCGCGAGCAGGCTTATTTCATGTAAACAGGATTAGATCGCGGCTGATACGGGAAGTCCTTTAGCGCAGCACGATAGTGTAGCCTAATTTCTGAGATTATTTTTTTTTTCTCGTGAAACGATCGTCGTGAGGGTGTCGTTTATACTTTATTTTGTGGGAAATGCACATTAATGTTCGATTCGATGAGAAATGCATTTTTCCATTATACAGGTGATAACAACAGGATCCTGCATGGAGACAGGTGTTTTATGACCCCATTCCCTGACCCAAACCCCAGACCAGTCATATTACACAACATTGCCAACATCAGAAACATAGAAAAAAAAATTAATTAAGCCTAAAATAAAAGACAAGACAAATTTGCAAAACTCTATTTGCTTAGAGTTTTATTTCAATAGTTCTTTGTAAAGAAAAGCCAGTTATTCAGTCATATTTTAAGGTCAAGAGATATTAAGAGATATTAAGGTCAGCAATAGTACTCTGTGTGAAATAGTGTATTTAAGTCTGAAGTTTATTTTGAAGCAACTCTATTTCTAGTGCAACTTAGTCAAGTTATTTCTCCCCCTGATTTTTATTTTTTCAAAATATTCTATTTTCTGTTGAAGACTCAAATGGGGAACGAATTTCACCCTGTGTCGTTTGTGTCACACATGCAAATGCAACAAATAAAAAGGAAAAGTTGTCTACACTGCCCACCCCTGTATCACTGCTGTGTGCAGACTCTTCTGTAGGCCTTTCTGTACATGTGGACTCCTGTCAGAAATAATAGGCATAGGCACAAGTAGAAATCAATTAAAGCCATCAATTCAATTAAAGTACTTCCTCAAAAGGACAGCCATCTGAAGTTTTCTTCACTCTCAAGTGCAATGTGATTGATAACTCATGGCAAAATATTTTTACATTAACATAAGTTTATCAGTTTTTACTTTCACAAGACAAAGCAATTTATCATTACTCAAGATTTAACAGTTGAAATGACTAAACCAGCCAATTTGCATTATGGGTCTACTTCATTTAATGCAGCAGCAAATTATTTCACAGTGTACAAAGATAATTTAAATCTCATTTCCCAGTGATGTAGGTGTTGCTGCTACTGGTCCCTGATGTGGGTCTGGAAGAGCTGAACCCAGGGATGCCCTTCACAACAGGGCAATTCACATCCAACCCAAGGGTCAGCTCTTCTGCCAGGGTCAGGAGCATCATTATTAGTTTTTTTCTCAGCCTTTTTCCTGTTTGCTTTTATAAACAGACAATCATTTATTTAACAGTGCCTTTTTAAAAGAGACTAGTAGGCCTATAAGGCCTAGTAAAATTACCATTAGGCCTAAGTAGAATATTTTTGTACTTCACTTTCACCATGTCCATTATTATAGTGTGGTGACTCGACATTACAATGAACAAAGTAATTATGAAATTATGAAAATAAAAATAAAATAATAATAATAATAATAAGTTATTAAAACATCTAACATGGCCACCACAAACGCATTTAATTTGTCTTCTACTTTTGCCAGCACTCTCTCCTGGCTTTTGCACACTTTGAGGTGTTCCTGGCGTTTTAATTAAAGACTGAAATTCGGCATAACCTTGCATTAAAAGCGCTTGCTCTGCTTGGGAGAAAAACTGGGCGTTTTCTTTGGCCATGCTGAACAGCCAATAGCAGCGTTGCTGATCACTGGTTCTGCTATCGATACATGTCCCCTTTTAAACCAACGCGAGAACGCGCAGTTATCTCAGATAACTCAATCCAGCGATACTAATCATAAACAACAGGTGTGTTCGAAGAACCCAATTAGCCGGATCATGATTAGCACGATGATATCATCTTGGATGTCTCATTTGATCTCGGATGTTTTAAGCAACGTACGAAGAACGAGCCCTAGGTTTAAACCTTGTCTGTGAAAACGGTCTCGTGTGCCGTAAATGTTTACTATATTATTGCAGTAAACTGAAACTATTGTTGCTGAAACTGCAGTGATAATAAATTAGTCGACTTTTATTTTGACAACTTCCGCTTTTACCTGGAAGTACAACAGTTCGCACTTCGCAGATCACCTTGTGCTGCAAAGAAGATTCACAACAAACATTTGTGATTAAAGACCTCAGCTGATTAAACTTTACTTTTTTAAAGATTATAAGGGCTGATCAGTCGTTCAGCTGACATGGTAAGTGAACGTCTATAAACGTACAGACTACTTAAACTGAAGCTCAGTTCCTGTGTTCAGTAGAGAAGTTGTAACGTTAGCTTGCTGATCTACATTCGCGAGCGCGCTCTAGTGCAGTGTCGTATATGCTAGACGAACACCTAGCTTTGCGGTTTTAATTAATAATTTGCTTAATGCTTGCCTTTAATAATAATATCCGTTACAAACCACCACAGACCCCACTGATCTGTATATTATAGATACTAATCTATTATTTTCTATATAGTCTGTATATTATAGATCAGTGCTTGACACGCGATGCTCTTTAGTAGTCGACAGACGTTTTCAAAGGCCGACAAAATACAATTCAGTGTCAGCTAAAGAGAAGCAATATAACATTATTTTACACTTTAGTATGTAACTTACTCCCCTTACTAAGAAATAGTTCTGGTAAAGTGTATAGTATCATGATTTTGATTACTATTTGTTTTTTGTTTGTATTTGTTTACTACCACAGTTTTACTGCAAATACAATGGTTAAATTATGATTAGTGTAGCAAAACCATGGTTAATTTGAGGTTGAGCCATTGACAAAACTTTTATCTTTTTCAAAACTGATGCAATGCATATTTTTGAGTCATGTGTTTTACAAGTTTCAGTTGTTAAACTGCATTTCAATGTTTTTAAATTCAATTTTTGGCAGTTTTTATGTTTGGCGGTTCAACTAAATATTTGTGTGTAAATAGGCCTATATATGTTGTGCCACCTGACATGGAAAGTGTAGCTACCCATACCAGAGAATGCCCATACAGAGAGATCCACAAACCCTTTCTCTGCCTCAAGGATCAGTCGGGCTCCTCTGGATGATGCATCATCTTGTTTACTGTTATTATTACCTTATTAATTCATAACAAAAGAGCCATGTTTTCAGCAGATATGCCACCCTGACATTTGAGAATATACTAATTTCTGGACAAATTTTCTCTTTTTCAATTAGGCTATCACAACAGCTTTAAAACTACTGATATTAATAAAATTGAATGATTTATGTGAAAGGTTTCAAACATTACATGATTGTTGTTATTAAGACACTATTTTAAATGATCTTAGTTCATTTGTTCAGACATTTTAACCCCCCAAAATGTCAGCTGGTGCAACTAACAAAACATTAAATATGTATTTAAATGTACTAAAAAATAATTTCAAACTAAATAGGGTTTATAGAATAAAGTGATGTGTCATTATTTTAAAAGAAAATAATGCATTTTGGACACTAAAATATGCATGTAATATCATTGACCCAGTTGCCATGGTTTAATAAACTGTGTGTGTGTGTGTGTGGTAAAACTATGGTTAATTTTCATGAGGTTTGTCATTAGATTGTGGAATTGACACCATAAAAAGTGTAACATCTAGAGATTCAGATTCACCACCTTTACTGGTTGATGTCTTCTCTCCTAGCTCCCGTTATCTTTACTGAAGACCGCACAGAACCACCCGATGGTGAGTATGGGGCAACTCGCATCATGTACGCACAGTTTTGTGCAACTTTATCATAGCCATGTCCTCCTGAGTAACATGCCATGGTCTTTGCTGTTTTTGGACTATAGTACAGTAGCAATACCATAGTACATGTATTATGGTATCGAGGTAGTCCACAAGTAAATATCTCATTACTGTTCTTCATAGAGAAATGTTTTAATATTATTATCAATATTATATATTACATTCCAGACAACGTTCAAGATTATGTACTTTTTGTAAACTATAAATGTGTTTTCAACAAGATAAAAAAGGAGTACTTGCTGAATTCACTGTAAAAAACTGTACTACCCAAAATTTTGAAAATCCATCCACCAATCCATCAGAAAAGTCACTGTTACTATAGGAATGGAAATTCTAGCTCTGCCATCCACATCCATAAAGCATTGAAAATGATGTAAGGCCTCCCATCACTCTTAATCAACTGATATATCTGAATATTTTAGAATAACCTAATATATTGTCAAATGTCAATAGTTTTTTTGTTTTTTTTCTTCAGATTGAAGTTTTCTGGTGATTCTGGTATAGTTAAAGGGATACTCCACCTTTTTTTTTGGAAATCGGCTAATTTTATAACTCCCCCAGAGTTAAACAGTTGGGATTTACCATTTTCGAATCCATTCAGCCGGTTTTCTGATATTTAGAAGAATAGAGGAAATGCATTGACGTCACTTTCCCGCCGGAACAACCCCGCTCAGCCTCACTGAGTGGCAAAAGATCTGCTGCGTGACTGGATTTAATAGGGGAAACTGCGAAAATGCAACTAAAGCGAACAATTGTATCAATTTAAACTAAATGTTGGACTCAATACAGTGTTCCTTACAACTTACTAAAGATCCAGTGATCCATGGATATTGACATGCAGCCAGGAATCGTGTTGCCTGACATTTATGTCGACACCGGGGAAATAAAAGCAATATAGACCTAAACATAAATTCGCAAATTTGCCTGTGATGAATGCTTTATGTAAATACAATATAGGTCTAAATCCGGGTGATCACTTATATCAGTGTTGTATGTAGCCTATATATATCATCATATCATCCAGTCCTAATACTTTATCGTTTTTTTTTTTTTTGGTCAGTGTTTTAAAAAACATCCAATAATGAAGAATATGCAATGATAAATATTTAATTGATGAGCTGTTAATATATATAACAATACAAAATATATGGGTATGGTTTTACACCTAAATTCAGCATATTGACACAAAATGATAACTGCAAATCCACCTTTCGCTGACTGGATTCCAGTTGTTTCTGTGAATTGCAGCGATCCATTTGCTCCTCTTTCAACTCTGGGGGAGTTGTAAAATGAGCCTTTTCCCAAAAAAAAAAAAAAAAAGTGAAGTATGCCTTTAAAGGCTTAAAACAATTAAATGAATCTTTTTTCAATGCGTATGGTGAAAATGAGAAAAAGAACCCCTGAAAGGGGGGCATTCAGTTTTATGCTGTTTTATAAGAGGAATTAAACACAACTAACATGACCAATACAAAGAAATGACAATTAAAAAGTTTACCTGTTTCTTAATTTAGTCTGCTTTTGTTTTCAGCTGGTGGAGTTAAAGAATGGTGAGACGTACAATGGCCATCTGGTCAGCTGTGACAACTGGATGAACATCAACTTGAGAGAAGTTATTTGCACTTCAAGGGTAAATAAATCCTCATTCCTCGAGATGAGGGCTTCTTTGGATATCGTTGCTTGCATAAACATGATTGAGCAATTATGGTGTTTGTGTGTGTGTGTGTGCTGAAATGTGAAGGTTTTTTCTCTGCCTGCTGATTTTGATTTGCAGGATGGAGATAAATTTTGGAGGATGCCGGAATGCTACATCAGAGGAAGCACCATCAAATACTTACGAATCCCTGATGAGATCATAGATATGGTGAAAGAGGAAGTACAGTCGAAGGGACGTGGCCGGGGAGGTATGCAGCAGAACAAGCCACAGGGAAAAGGCAGGGGAGGTGGACCTGGAAGAGGTGGTGGAACCGGCCGAGGTAAGACACGTTTCAAAGCTCTTGTTAAAAGAATAGTGGGCCAGAATTGTCAAAGATGTTGGGTTAACTTGAACGTTGCGGTCATAATTTTTGAAATGCATACACTAGTGATGCACGGATCATGGTAATATCTGCATACACTGCTGATAATCCGTTCTGATGTCACAAATACAATCAAAACCGATCCAGTTAAAATCTGAGCGGGCTTTTTTAGCATGTCTTTAACTATGTTACGAGGTAGGGGAGTCTCAAGAGAAGCCAGGTTATCCTGGTATATTTTTCTGTTGATATGACGTTAGTCAAAAAACTGTTCTGCTGACGTCATTAAAGAAGGAAGTAGAGGGATGTAGTCCAAATGGGCCGCTCGATGTAGGCTACTTCTGTTAAATAAAATATCTCACTTGGCATTGAACTTTGAGATTTATAATTTTACAGATATTATTTATATTCTAACAACAACATTACACATTAAAGTTTGAAACGTGGGATCACAAAGAACAGGACCTTTAAAATCTCTAGTTTGAAGGGAGTAAAGCCTGTGTTTTCCGGTTATTAAGGAAAGCAATTTTGCCAAAGAACTTTTACTTTTAATAAATGTTCATTTAAAAGCAGCCTACTTAAGTGTAATAAGATACCATATCATGCTTAACACACTGAGAATTTGAATATTTGTAATGTGACGATCGGGTGCAGATGTCTAAATCAGAGAAATTCATGTTTAAAGACCTCTTCACACCAGGACTAATTTCGCACATGTTATTTGCAGACGTTTAATGCCTCGTGACTAAACAATGGGCGCCAATGTGAGTGTGCACACTGACGCGTAAAAGCGTCATTTTAGAAAAAACGCCTCGGGTTCGTTTTTTTAGTTTAGCGTGCTGCGTCAAAAACTATCCGACCAATGAGATTGGCGCTTTTGCTCACATGTTTGCAGCTTCTGTTGTTACAGTAAAACACAACTTGGGGGCGCTCAAACACAAAACAGTCTTGCTGAGCTCACATATGCAAGGGCGAAGAAGATATAAGCCAAGTAGCGCCGCCGTCTACACACAGCCAGGAAGAAATAAGACGAGGAAGATGCAAGGCAAGATGAATGTAGAGCTGCTGTTCTCGTTGGTTGTTAGAGCATAAAGAACTATATGACAAACGCGACAGCGACTACAAACATCTTGATAAAAGAGAACTGTTATGGAGTGGTATTGCTGAGAAAATTGGCGCCATCTAATGTCAGGGAATGAATTTGCATGTTCACTCGGCTCATCGTCAGCGAAAAACAACACAAAAACGCTGACGAATAACGCGCGCTGATATTCGTCCCGGTGTGTACGGCGCTTAAGTTGGGTGACGGGTGGATGATTTATTTTTATCCGTGGATTCAGGAGTCGTCGACTGTGCATCTCTAATATGCAATTGACAGACTTTTTTTTGTTGTCTTTTTAGGTGTTTTCGGTGGTCGTGGGAGAGGCATGCCGGGAACTGGTCGTGGACAGCAACAAGACAAAAAGCCTGGCAAACCACAAGGTGTCAAAAACCCAAACTAATTTAATAACAGATCGTTCCCTTGTGTGCTGGTAGGAGTTTTACTCCTTTTAGTCACGGGCACCTCTTCAGGTCTCTTGATGTTCATAAATTAAAGGTATAGTTCACTTTGAAATTAATTTTAGCTTGCCTCAAGGGCACCCAAGATGTAGGTGTCTTTGTTTTCAGCAGTAGTTTCAATTTTGATATTTTTAGGTCAAACCGTTCTTGTCTGTCAGTCATATAATGCAGGTCTATGGTCACCACCTCAAAGACCATGCACAGAGAAGTCCAAATTAAACATGATTTAATGACTCGTAAATGCAAGTACACATTGATGGCCTAAGACACGAAACGAGCAGTTTGCTTGAGAAAACAAACAGTATTTATATCGTTTTTACCTCTTGTAACCACAGCCATGTCCAAGTACTCTGAGGGCGCGGGTGCTTTGGTCTGCGTAAGCGCTGGTAGTGATCTCTCACGCTTGTATGTCACTCACTGTTTACACAGATTTCGGAAGGTTTACCTTTCACTGAAGATCTAAACATATTTAGATATCGATATCAACAGACAACGTTGAATTTTTTTCGCTAGTGCGAGAGATCACCGAAGCGCCCGCGCCCTCAGATCATTTGGATGTAGCTGTGGTTACAAGAGGTGAAAACGATATAAATACTGTTCATTTTCTCACTCAAACTGCTTGTTTCGTGTCTCAGGCCATCAATGTGTACTTACATTTCTGAGTCATTAAATCATGTTTAATTTGGACTTCTCTGTGCATGCTCTATGAGGTGGTGACCATAGACCTCCATTATATGAGTGATAGACAAGAACGGTTTGACCTTAACATATCAAAGTTGAAACTACTGCGGAAACAAAGACACCTACATCATGGATGCCCTTGAGGTAAGCTAAAACGTGTCAAAAATTTATTTCAAAGTGAACTATCCCTTTAACATCCTCATTTTCTTTAGAGGTTCATTTACAAGCCCTAGTTCGATCATCAAACTTGTTTAGCAACTCTTTGTGTAACAAGTTTAATGTAAAAGCCTTTAATGTCATGTGAATTTTTACCCAATATCTGATACTTTTTTTGTCATCTACTTTCTCAGTTTGATCATCAACCGAAAAAAGAAGCAAGTTTATTTTGAAATGGATGTCCTGGATCTCCGAAGACTTTAATTTTGGCAAGCTGATGTAAAGATGCTTTTCCATTTTCTTCAAATTGTTTTTATTTTCTGGTCACTCACATTTTGGTGCATGTTTTCACATTTGTGCTGAAGTTTGTTTGTTTTTGTTTTTTTAAATATAGCCCTTGTGTAACTTGACTTGTGAAAAGTAAATAAATTTTTTTGTTAAATATTGCTATATGTGTGTCAGCACTCCATTACATCTAAACAAATGGAAACATGTTGCATGCATTAAACACAGTTAAATCTTAGGTAACTGCTAATTTTTTTTTGCCAAGCCATTTTCATGTTTGCTTTCCAAAAAATAGTCTTTAATATTTCTTTGCCTTAGTTTTGGAGATCTCTAGATTTGTAAAAACACTACATTATTTTTGGGAAGCCAACATGAAATCGTCTTGCCAAGAGTTGTCTTTTTGATATTAAACTGAGATGGCAGAAAGGATTGTTTTTTTTTTTAGGGTTACTTGTTACCACACTTTTTAAATAATTAATTCCTATGACATTTCCATTCACTTAAAAAGATAAGGATTTTTAAAGATGATTTTCACATTTGATATTGAACTGTTCAGACCGATATGTGAATAACTTAATTTTTGACTGAGTGAATGTAAAAATCTGACTCGGATACAATATGGCTGACCAATCAGATATTGCCATGACTCGCAAGCTTGACATTACACACGCAAGACTTCACACAAGGAGAATGTAGAATCATAAAAATATCTCTTATGGGTTTCATTTTTAGGTGACCTAACCCTTTTACACTTTCATATATATATATAAACATATATCATCAGAACTTCTATTGTAAAAGTAATCCATATGAATTGAGTAGTCAACTCTTCTGAAGAGACATGATTAGTTTATATTATAAACAGGTTTAATTTATGTTTTTATTCATATTAAACTTTGATCAATGCACCTAGTTTATCAAATATGGTCAATGGCAGCTCAACCCTACTTGCTTGAAGTGCAAAAATAAACCTTACTGATTTGTGTATTATTAGTCTTAAAGGGAAACATAGAGCACATCAAATGTGGTAAACAGAAGATGCTTGCATGACTGCATTGGCTCCGCACGTCAAGCTAGCACATTTGAGCTTGTTTCTATTTGATGTGCTCCGTGCCATGGATCCCTTTAATACATATTATAAAGCTGCTCAGTCAAAAAAATATTATATTATGTATTACAAATGTACTCACTATATGCTTTTTAAGACACTGCTATAATCAGTATTAATTTTTTAAATAACCATGACGCAAGATAGTAAAATGAAGACTTTTATTTTTAATTTTAATTTGTATGCTTTTGAGCTCCTTTGAAGAAAAAAAAAAGATGGTCAAAGATTTTCATTATAGAATTAAATAAGAAATAAGTCAATGTAAAAAATATATATCTAAGAGTAACTAAACACTTAACCAACTTTTTTTAGTTAATGATCTGTAAGAATGGATCTTTATTAAAACCAGTCATTGATATGAGTAACTTTTTTGACATTTGTGTTCTATTTCAACAATATTATGGTGTAAAAAGGTCTTAGTGCTGCCCTCTTCAGGTTGAACGGTGGCTACCGCAGTTAAATTTTCCTATTGGATGTTCCGCACTTCGTGACATACGCAGGTTTCAGCTCACCACGCGAGCTACGCCCTTGGCAATATAAAAACCATCTTGTGTCGTCAAAACCACTGTTGGGAGTCAGGAATTTGAATTGTGAGTATTGAAAACGATCAGGATTGAGTGTTTTAGCATTTCAGCGTTTTCAAATATTGCCAGTGGGTGGAGTCAGGCTCTGACCAGGGGGTTAGTTACCCTTTAAAGAGCAATATGCCAATTTTGAACTTCTAATAATAATTAAAAAAAAAACATTTTTACATGCATCAATTATGATTACATGTTGCCTGCAAAATCAGTCATCATTCTGTGAATATGAAATGTAAAATATACAATTTTACACAAGTAGAAGGCGGAGAATGGTAACATCATGCTGGATAACTACATTTTTTTGACTTTACAGTAGATCTCTTTGAAACTCTGACCGTAACCTCTGCGGCTGTTCTGAGGAACTAATCAACTCTCAATTTTTTTACAAAAGTACAATGATTTATTTTCACATCCTTCTGAAAGCAATAGCATCAGATACTAATGTTGCTGGTTCAAGCCAAGATGCAAGAGGCTAAAGCGGGTGATGGAGAGACCAGTCGATTCAGTCTGCCGGACACACAGCTGATCAGACACTTTTGGAGTCTTACACCTGGAACAAATAAAACACTAATGCGTTTTATCAACGCATTCTCATCCTAGGGCATCATCTAACTTACGTTTTTGACCATGCGTCTAAATCTGACGCACATTGCACCCTTTAGCGTCAGTTAGATGACGCTTCCGTTATGGGTAGGTTTAGGTGTGGGGTAGGGTTAGGGTTAGACCACTAGGGGGGCGTCTTCTGGCCCACATATCTGCGTCTCATATTGACACTAAAGGGTGCCATGTGCGTCGGATGTTGATTTTGACCATGCGGCGTCAGTTAGATGACACCTTACACTTAGAACAGGTGAGAAAAGTTCCAGTTTCTCATTTTTAGGTGTAAATGATGAACTGGCGTTTTCATGTAAAGAGCTCCAGGAAACTACATAGAACATGGTTGTCATTTACCATCGGTACTTCTCCTGGATGTTTCCGTCTCAGGTCCCTCATCTCATCCTGAGCTCTTGTTTTTGGTGGATTTTTTCACCAAATGGAAAGACATCTTCTGGACAGATGTTGCTTCTGACCGGTTTTACACCTGGAACAAAAAAACTGAAATAAGGGTGCTAAATTCATTACTCTTAGAAAAGGTGAGATTTTCAAAATACATCTTAAATCGTTTTTTGCTCAAGGCTCAGTACCTAAAACCATTTGTGTTGAATAATCTTGTCCAGATCAAGCCGACGTTCTGGCTTCTGCTGCAGAAGTGAACAGATCAAATGGCAGCATTCTGTGAGAAAGATGGAGAGACGTCTGGTTATTACCATAAACTTTACATCCTCTCTACTTTCATCTTTCAAAGCTGTAAGATCTTCAGGTCAGAAAGCCGACAAATTCCAGCATTATCTATCCTATCCTTGAAGTAATAGGCCTAAACACATCACCTTCGGTCAAGCCAGATTTGTACCAGCTGTTCATATTGGTCCTGTAGAAGTCGAAACTGTCTGGAAAGTATCCACACAGCATTCTGAACAAGAGGATCCCCAAAGACCAGACCGTCACCGCCGGCTTTCCATGAAACTCGTCCTTCGTTCTGTACTTGGGAGGGCAGTACAAATTGGAGGAAAGAGTGTTTGTCGGATGTGTGAGTCTCTACCACAGCATTAGCATACAAGCGTTGAGTTAACTGATTCACAAGAGTTTTGAGAACTAATATACACCTGAGTATGTCGCATAGGCAGATTCTGTCATAAGATCGCCGCATCCAAAGTCAGTGAGTGTGACAATGCGGTTCTTAACGTTTATCAGCAGGTTCTCTAATTTGATGTTGCCATGGTAGCAAGCAAGCAACTTTATTTACACATACTAATATTGTGTTTGACCTCCTTTCACCTTCAGAACTGCCTTAATTTTACATGGCATTGATTCAACAAGGTGCTGAAAGCATTCTTTAGAAATGTTGGCCCATATTGATAGGATAGCATCTTGCAGTTGATGGAGATTTGTGGGATGCACATCCAGGACACGAAGCTCCCGTTCTACCACATCCCAAAGATGCTCTATTGGGTTGAGATCTGGTGACTGTGGGGCCATTTTAGTACAGTGAACTCATTGTCATGTTCAAGAAACCAATTTGAAATGATTCGAACTTTGTGAAATGGTGCATTATCCTGCTGGAAGTGGCCATCAGAGGATGGGTACATGGGGGCCTTAAAGGGATGGACATGCTCAGAAACAAAGCTCAGGTAGGCCGTGGCATTTAAACGATGCCCAATTGGCACTAAGGGGCCTAAAGTGTGCCATGAAAACATCACCCACACCATTACACCACCACCACCAGCCTGCACAGTGGGAACAAGGCATGATGGATCCATGTTCTCATTCTGTTTACGCCAAATTCTGACTCTACCATCTGAATGTGTCAACAGAAAGGCTCATCAGACCAGGCAACATTTTTCCCTTGTTTTCCCATCAAATTGTAGCCTCTTTTTCCTATTTGTAGTGGAGATGAGTGGTACCCCGTGGGGTCTTCTGCTGTTGTAGCCCATCCGCCTCAATGTGCGTGTTTTGGCTTCACAAATGCTTTTCTGCATACCTCGGTTGTAACGAGTGGTTATTTCAGTCAAAGTTGCTCTTCTATCAGCTTGAATCAGTCGGCCCATTCTCCTCTGACCTCTAGCATCAACAAGGCATTTTCACCCACAGGACTGCCGCATACTGGGTGTTTTTCCCTTTTCACACCATTCTTGTAAACCCTAGAAATGGTTGTGCGTGTAAATCCCAGTAACTGAGCAGATTGTGAAATACTCAGACTGGCCCGTCTGGCACCAACAACCATTCCACGCTTAAAATTGCTTAAATCACCTTTCTTTCCCATTCTGACATTCAGTTTGGAGTTCAGGAGATTGTCTTGACCAGGACCACACCCCTAAATTCATTGAAGCAACTGCCATGTGGTTATTAGATAATTGTATTAATGAGAAATTGCACAGGTGTTCCTAATAATCCTTTAGGTGAGTGTATAATGCACATTTTCAAAAAACAGAAACAAAAATCATACAACAATTTTTTGAATGAGACATAAAAGTGGCAATTGATGGAGCTGACCTCACGTGGATTGGGAGACTATTCCAGAGTTTGGGACCTACCACGGAAAAAGCAAAATCTCCTTTTGATTTTAAATGACATTGAGGGACCTTTAAAAGCCATTGATTGGAGGACCTGAGAACTCTAGAAGGAGAGTAGGGAATAATAAGGTAGCTGATGTACTGGGGGGCAACGCCAGATAGGGCTTTTAAATGTTAGAATTAGACAATCTAGTAAGTGCTTAAAGGTCTATTTTGCCCCTTTTCACAAGATGTAAAATAAGTCTCTGATGTCTCCAGAATGTGTATGTGAAGTTTCAGCTCAAAATACCCAACAGATCATTTTTACAGCATGTTTAAATTGTCATTTTTTGGGGCTCAGAAAAACGCGGTTTTAGTGAGTGCCCTTTAAATGCAAATAAGCTGCTGCTGCCGGCACAGGGGGTGGAGCTTCATGAGCTCGCACTAAGTCTCTCAGGACAATTTCATCTCACGAAATGATGATAATATCAGAAACTCTCAGTAACGTGTTCATTTCGAGTCGGACAATAATGCCTACAGAGTCAGAGTGCTGTATAGAGATGGAACAGGTATAGTTTAGTAGTTTAATTACGGTTATTATGACGTATTTGTAATCTGCTTGTATGTATCCATTAATTGGCTTTATGCATGGCTGCACTACTTCCTGAACTTCAGCCATGTCCTTGTTTCCTGTCTGCCATTATTGGCCAAACTTGATTAATTCAGGTGTGTCTGATTATTGTTGCCATGACTACTGAGGTCAGGCACACCTGAATTAATCAATTTGGCCAATAATGGCAGACAGGAAACAAGGAGCTGGCTTAAGTTCAGGAAGTAGTGCAGCTCTGCATAAAGCCCATTATTAATAGCCTACAAGTCTGCTGTTTCGGACCAGGTCCGAATAATGATCAAACATATACTGATGAGTTTAATATAGTTTATTGTACATCACACAAAAGATGAAGCATCAGTTTTACTTCAGAAAATCACCGTAAGAGGTGAGTAAACACAGTAAGTTATAAGAAGTGCGCAAGTTGAGGGAGTTGAGGGAGCATTCCTGTGGGCGGACATTAGTCAAAAAACTGTTCTACGGCCTCTCGTCCCCAGCTGTTGCTTTGGTGCTTGTCTACACAGTTTACACGCGCATGCAGCCCCTGCTGGTGAAGAAGACTAACAGCAGATGGAGAATATGCTCGGCAATCTACTGCTTTTCCTGCAGTGGATGTCAGCGTAGTATTTTCTGTTGAATTTGAACCACTGAATTTGTGGAAGTGAATTTTCAAGGCGAAATAAAATGGACCCAAAAATGGCCTGTTAAATATTATAGGTTGTATTTTTAAACAGTTTGAAAATTTTGGAAGTGAAATAGGCTATGAAAGGTGAATATGGATTATTGAATGTTTAATAATGAAAATGTGTTTGAAATATTTTTAATTGAAATATTCACAGCTTAAATATTCAACCATGTTGAATTTCAGCCCATAAAAATGCAAGCCTTAAAAATTACAATGGATTAAAATGCAAGTATGGTTAACGTAATGCATTTTTTTTTTCCAGTTGGTGTAATTCAACATGCTTTTTGTTTCAAAAACATTTGACATTATTTTACTTCCATGCTGGCGACTTCAGGAACTAGATTTCAGGTAAAGTGCATTTTTTCCAATCATATTTTGCCCAAAATTACAGTATTATTACATATTGTCATCTACTTTATATCCTCCTCTAATTCCTTCACTTTATATCCGTTTATCCCTGTCTCATGCTTTCTGGTTTGCTTTATACAGGCTTTAGTTCTTCTTTGGACAACCAAGTGAAGATGTTTATTAGTCGTTTGTTGTAGCCTAGTGCTTAAAAAAATTCTCCCATTGCACTGAACATTGAGCGTTGTATCTTTGCAGATGTTGTCAACGCATTCTCACCCCAAGGCATCACCTTTGACCATGCTTCAATATTTGACGTTTTAGGCGCCCTTTAGCGTCACTTACATGACGCGATCCTACGGCGTCATCTAACTGACGCTAAAGGAAAGCGTCTGCTGAAGGACGCGGTTAGGTTTAGGTGTGGGGTGGGGGTAGGGTACACGCGATCCTAGGGCGTCATCTAACTGACGCTAAAGGGCGCCCAAAGCGTCAGATATTGAAGCATGTCCAAATGCTTCCCAAGGCGTCAGTTAGGTGACGCCTTGGGAGTGAGAATGGGCTGATGTTGTTTATGCTCAAACATGAACATTACACACTAACTAAAGTTAAAAAAGTGAAATCATAATCAACCACCCCATTAATGATCTGTCGACATGATAGCGGCGAATCGCAGAGCTGCTGCAAACATATCCGTCGCTCTCTCTACAGCTTTTAATGTATATCACTGCAAAGGTATTTTCCAATTCTTTTTACTTCTAAGAACAAACACGTATGGGTATATTGGGGTTTTGAATCATGTTCATTATGTTATGTTCATTTACGCGTGCACGCGAGCACGAGCAATACACTGCCACTGCAGTTCACTTAACGGCCACCGGTGTCACTCATAACAAGGGTTTCTGAATTCTAAATAGACCTTTTTTTCCTGCTGTAGAATTGTCCTTGCATTAGTTCGGATCAGCATATGCACATATAAGTTTCTGTTTGTCACAAAGTCCTTGCAAAGTCCACAAACTATGTTTGTTTGTTCTGTCGGTCCCTTTGCGAAATCAATCTCAAACTTGGCTCTGCTTTATTCTGCCACAGCCTAGGGATGAACTTTGGAGTAAGGGCTGAAACGAGCAAGCACTCATTGCACAGATGAGTTTGTTTGGCTGTAAATGTCCTGAAAACTGAGGCTGTGAAAAGAAGAAATGTTCTGAAATCATCATGGTTGATAATAAGTTCTTTCTTCTGCTACTTTTGACCGTCGCCATGTCCAGTAAGTGTCTCTAATGAGCGGTCATTCTGAGTTGCACAAATCAAAATTTTTACCCTCAAATATTTGCACTGCAAAAAGTTTTCTTTCTTTGTATTTTTTCCAATACAAGTAGTAAAATACATTTACTAAAAATGCAAAATTACATGTATATTGTAGATGTATATAAAAAAGTGAGATTCGGATACAAACATTTTTGCTTTTTTAAATAATCTGAAAATATTTTTTCCAGTTCAATAGGATACATTGTTGAGATGCACATTAAATCCATGTGTAAGCCCATTTCTGCCACATGAGATGAATCATGCTTTAGTAAATCTTATTTATGACAAAAATATTGAGATGAAAAGTCTTAATTATGACATACTTAGTCATAATTATTGGATTGAAAAGTCAAATCATTACATAAAAAGTCGAAATTGACATACTAAGGCTAATAATAATAGTTATTATGATATAAAAGTAAAAAATGCAAAAAACGTGCAAGAGTAACAAGACAAGAGTAACTTAAAGTCATAATTCTGACATACTAATAATTGTGGCTTTTTATATCAATTTTGACAAGACAAAGTTAGGTAAAAAAGTTATAATCATGAGATCAAAATGTGAAATTACAACATACTAAATCATAATTTTGAGATTGAAATGTCAAAATCATGACATAAAAAGTAATAATTATAATCATAATAAAAATTATACAGATAATTATGCAACTAATAATTACAAGAAAAAAGTCATTTTATCTCATAATTATGTCAATTATGATCAAAGTCGAAGTTAGGACATAAAAAGTCCTTATGATGAGATTGAAAATTCAAAATGATTACATAAAGTCGAAATTATACGTCATTATTTAGATTTTTTTTGTCATAAATTATAAGTCATTATTATGAGATAAACAAAAAATGATGATGTGCTAAGCACTACAATCAGAACGTTTGAATTCATTTGACTCTTTTAACTTCATTGGCAGGTATTTCTCGTTTCAGAATGCCATTGCAATAAAGAACTTTCCATTTAACATTTCCATTTAATCATTTAGCAGACGCTTTTAACCAAAGAATCAATCAAGCAGTGACTGACCACCAGTGCAAGTTTGTAGGGAGAGTGACGTGCGTCTCTTCGGCTCTATAAACACACTCTTGCTGCAGCATCTGGATCAGTGTGAGAGGTTTGACAGATGCTGGAAGGAGAGAGCATTACAATGGTCTAGTCTGGAGAGAACAAGAGCTTGGAAGAGGAGTTGTGTAGCTCTGATAGGAAGGGTCTGATCCTTCAAATGTTGTATAAGGCAAATGTGCTCTGTGAAGTTCAACTGATCATCCATCACAACTCCAAGGTTCCTGGCTGTCCTCAGTGGAGTTAAGGTCGATGGAGAAGCTGTGCTGAAGTTTTGGGTTAGCCGAGACCACGAGTAGTTCTGGCTTCACAAGGTTGAGTTGAAGGTGGTAGTCCTTCATCCAGCTAGAAATGTCCATCAGATCCTCTGTCTGGAATGAGAGGTAGAGTTGTGTGTCGTCAGCATAGCAGTGATGGGAAAAGCCATGTTTCTGAATGACAGATCCTAGTGATGACGTATAGATGCAGAAGAGAAGCGGTCCCAGCACTGAGCCCTGAGGCACCTCACCCCTCCATGATACCCTGAAGGACTCCTGAGTTTTGCGGTTCCTGATGCCCTTCATCATGAGCATTGACAGGAGGAACTGGTGCTTCAAAAGCAGCAGACAGATCCAGCAAGATGAGAACTGAGGATTTGAAAGCTGCTCTTGCCTGTCTCAGAGCTTCAATAACCGAGAGCAGGGCGGACTCAGTCGAGTGGCACTTTTGAAACCAGACTGGTTGTCGTCCAGCTCATTCAAATGTCTTAGCAATGAATGGAAAAATGTATTCCAGTATGGTATACATTTAGATTACTAAAGGATCACACATACTGTACATTCAAGTTGGTATTTTGAACATTTTTTATCCCTGACTACGCTAGAGTTTCAATTCACTCTAATAATGTACGTTTGTTTTGTATTGCAGAAGCTCAGGACAAAGGAGTGCCATGCTTGAGTATGTCTCAATTATTCTGCAGAATCTACTGTACATGCAAAACCTACATTTGCAATGATCTAAATTCAATATTAAATGTCAGCATGTATTTCTGCAGTTTCTCATTTGTTGATAATGTGTATCAAATGAGATGCTCTGCTTCTTCTAGTGGCCGGAAGATACAAGCCCTTCAACAAGTATGAGTACTTCTATGAGACAGAGTCGTTGAATGCTTTGAACGGGGCTGTCAACGGCCCCAAGGCCAGCTGCAAGGTACATTATGAGTTCATGTCACCTCATCAAACTCTAAAGATACTACTGTTTTTTTCAGCAATGAAGTGTGACTATCATATTAGGTTGAGATTGCGGCTCCTGGTACATGCAGCTACATTGTGCGCACCACCGATTGCACACTGAGTGAAGTGATTGACGTGGATGCGGATGGAAAGCCTGTGTTTGGAGCAGCTGCCGGTGCGGAGGACTTCAAAACCGCCATGGAGAGGTAAAGGCCTGTTCTAGTTTTCACAACTATAGGCCCTCATTGTGTTTCATTTCAGTTTCATTTGATCATGTGTTATTGTTCTCACCTGTGCCTCATTTCTCTTCTAAGTTGCTCTGTTTTTTGCCCAGTGTTTGTTATCTTTTGGCGAATTCCTCTTGTGATTTTCCCCCTTGTGAGTTTTTGGGAAACATAATTTACCCTTTGATGTTTCTAGACCCTCTTTTGGATTTTTTTGGATTGACTGAATTTGGAGAATCTGTTTTGGATTTACTTAATCATTTTTTGCATTGAGTTTTTGGAACTGGATCTTTTGTTTTGGAATTGACTGAGCTCTCGTTTCTGCAACTGGGTCCTCTACTTTCTCCTTCATTCGGTCCTCACAGATAATCTGAACTAACAACACTAACAGTAACTAGGGTGCCTCTCAATCAGCTCCCTATAATTTGGGTACTAGATGGTCATATTCAGCAGACTCGTCTCTCTTTGTTCAGACGCCCTCTGAAGTTCACCGTTGAAGGAGACGATGACATCAAGCTTTTCCCTGAGGAAGATGAGCTGATAAACATCCTCAACATCAAGAGGGGAATCATCTCTGCTCTTGCTGTCCCAGTGCTTGAGGAGGACAGGAACGAAGACATGGTCCGTTACAGGGCTGCATGATTTATCAAAATGAAATCGGTTTTGTGATATGGCCTAATGCGTTTGCCAAACTACACAGGCTGCAATTTAATTACGATAAATACATATATGTGTCACTGGTTTCAGAGTGAAGATATCATCTACACCTGATATTATGGGTTACAAGCATGTGAATGAACCAAATACTGAGCTTTAATCTGAAACCAGCTGCGCATATTTTTTTTTGCCTATTTTTTTATTTATATTTTTAAAAGCTTGGTGGGTTACCGTTTCAAAAATGAAGAAATTAAGATTTAAGATATTTGTCCAAATCCACTTCTAACATTCAGACTCTTGCTGTTCCAGCCCACCATCTACGGTCTGTGTAAAACTGACTATGTTGTGAACACCAAAGAGGACGTCGCCACCGAAGTCACCCTTAGAAGAGATTTGTCCGATTGTGACAAGTTCAGGCCAGTCGAAGACCACACCAGTCCCCTCACCCTCATCTCCGGCATGGTGAGTTCAGAGACCTAGACCTAACGTCCTCCAATCATGCTATTTTATAGGTTGCTAATTTTCTTTTTGAGTTTTACTTTCATCCAATGCTCTGATTGGTCAGACGGCCCAATCTGTGGTGATTGGTCTGAAACCAAATGCTCATTAGCATATCAGCTCTTTCTCAGCACTTGATACACAGTATAATACAAACAGTAACGATGACCTCGGTTTTGCCATTTATCTCTCATCAAAGTGGATTTGCTTTGTCAGCAGAAAACAGCGGCTTTCTCAACATGAACAACACGAACCAAACTCTTTCAGTCTCAGAAACACTACAGTGATTGAGCCAGTCAAGACCAGCGACCAGAGAGCCAATAATGCAAATTAGTTACAACACAGATTCAGTAGGAAGTGAGACTCAATTATTGACGACTCATTTCAGGCAGTTCAGGACACATTATTATATAATTGAATATTTAATTTGGCAAGGCTTAAACTTTCATGACAATTAATTATAGAGGGAACCTCAAGGAGCATATTAAAATAATAAACATTAAAATAATTTAAAAATAAGTGCCATGACCCCTTTTAAACCTAGTGGAGATGAATAGGTTGAGATGTCCAATGTTTATCCTTCTCTCTTCCCAAGAATTATCTTCTTGCTCAGCTGATCAGAAGCAACCAGACCTGCAAATACAAGTTTAATAATGAGCAGCACCACATGACCTCTGGAACTTGCACCGAAAAACATGTGCTTGTGCTCTTTTCACATAAGTAAGTGAAATAATAAATTCCTGTAGCTCGTGTAACTTTAGAGCATGTCTCTAGAAATGCCAATGTCATAACATATTAACCATGTGAATTTGAGTGATTGTGTGCATATTTTTAAATAAAACCATGATTAGGAAGTTTTTCATCTGCAAAATACATAAATGTACTTGTACACGTAAGTATTTTGGATGCTCATGCACTGATGTTTGTCTCTATGACTTTGACTCAACCAGGGGAGAATATGGAGTGGTCAATACTGGCAAACAGGCCTTGACCCTTCTGGGAGTCGCTAAGTACAGTGACAGAGTCTTTGACCACAGTAAGAGAACATCTCTTTGGTATGAATGTTCATAATTTGCATGTCAAACTGAATGCAAAATACACTGTTATTCCTCCAGATATGGCCAACATGAAACCCCTCCATCAAGAGAGCAGTGTTGACATGAGCCCCATCCAGGATAAAGAAGCCGCTCTTGTTGTTCTGAGGGAAATTGCTGGGCTTTCTAAGACCAACGATGGACGTAAGAGAGCCCACTTGGCCCACAAGCTCGTAGCCGTGATCCGCAAGATGGAAGCTGAAACCTTGACGGCCGTTGTTCCCGAGGCATTGGAAATCTCTCAGTCTTTCACGTACCAGGCTTTGCTGCAGTGCGGTACACCAAAATGCTGCAGTGCTGTCATGCAGATATTCAGGACCTTTGACAAGATCTCAGGTGAGATTGACGCTGCTGTATATGCCATGGGAATGATACCCCGGTCCTCCCGCGTCCTTGTGAAGGAAATGCTGGCGATGGCAAAGTTCAAGCCAAGCAAACCCATCTACTACGCTCTCAGCAATGCTGTGAGAAGGTGAGAACCAGCTGTAGAAATGTATTCCATTTAAAACTTTAGATTAACATATAAGTTGAATTTTACAAATTGGTAGGATTTCTGAGAAACAGTTAAGGATTGGCCAAGATCTTGGGTTCCATTCCAAGTGAACGCATGCACAATGTTATTATTCTAAAATTTTGATTGGTAATGTTTACCTTGATGATTATTGTGTCTGACTAATGCATAAACATAGGACTCTTGAATTTGCAAACATGTAAGAAGACATTTTCAGACAAATCACAGTTTTGTCCAACTGACTGTCGTCAATGTTGTACCCAAGGCTCTTTGAGACGGATGGAGTCACCAGTGAGATCCAGGCAGTGGCCGATTACGCCCTTGAACAGATCGGTGATTGCACAGGGGACCAGGAACACGTCTTTCTTTCTTTGAAGGCATGTTCACACAAATTCTTACATGCTAATAAATTCAACTTCAGACTCTACAACTAAAGCCCTATTCGGATGTTAATTGTTTGTCATGTGAACCTAAGGTATTTTCAATATTAACAGGCTGGGATTTTATTGCCATCTGATTTCAGAATGTCTGTGTTTTTCTCCTACTATCTGCAAAAAAATTCACAGCTAAATTACTGTCTATTTTTTGATGTTGGAAAGTTAATTGCCATCAAATCCATAAGAAGGGATCAATCAAAAAGTTATTTTATTAAATTATTTTTGACCACTGCCAAGCAATGGCCAACTGGTTTGCTTCTCAGCATAGCATTTGAAGCAAAAAGTTTGTAAATGATACTTGACCAAATCTTACTCGTACCGTACAATGAATTTGACACACCAAAATGGATGTTGGGCTCTAACTCTTGAATGCCTCAGGAACATAGCTGTCAACCCTCCCGTTTTTTCCGGGTTTCTCACGCATTTTAGCTCTTTTCCCGCTGTCTTCCCGTTTGAGTATTTTCCCGTAAAATATACCGTATTTTTACTCTCTGATTGTGTGAGACGTACGGGCTCGGACAGATTCGGCTTGAAGTCGTTTATCCTCGGATGCGGTGCCGCGCGCGCTGGCCGGAGACACACTGGCTGCGTGGTGTGTCCGTTTTTATTGCACGCTGCTTGCGTGACGCGTCTCCAGAAAACGCGTGCATTAAAAATCCACGCGTAGATTTTCAAATATATGAATAAAATATATTTTCTTTTTTTCCATTTGTTTCTTAAGCTCTTAACAATGTGATTACATGAAGAAGAAAAAAAAAACTTGAAAAAAAAAAACGTTCTGGGCCTCAGGAGGATATAAAGATAGTGTGTCTTCTGAGTGATGGTCCACCATCAGGCTAAATAGGCTCTTTAAAGCTACACAAAATGTGTAAATGTAATTAAAATAAACACAGCCCACTTCCCTATTTTGCGGATTTTGGAAGATGTGTGATAGGCTAAATGTTGAAATTGTTGTCCAAATGCTAGAGCAACACATGCTAATCCAAATGTAGATTTTTTTCCCTTTAAATGACACTGTCTCTTTCTCTCTCACACATAGGCTAGTTATGAACACCTTAGACTTTTAAGGATTGTGCTTTATTTTTAAAGTTTGTGGGTGAGAATCGTGCAAAAAAAAAAAATCCCTTATTTTGGGGATGGATTCCGGGAAAACTCCCTTATTTTCAATGTTCAATGTTGACAGCTATGCTCAGGAAATTGGGACGAAACTTAATAATCATGACTCCATGGTACTTGCCAGGGGCGTCACTAGGCCCTTTTTACGGGGGCTTCAGCCCACCTAAATTTAAGCCTAGCCCCCCTAAAATTTTGTGATTATGCAACACAAATTCGTGTTCGCTTCAGTCTTGTTTTAATCAGATTCAGCGCGTTCTTCATCTTAAATCCGCTTTGGCGCCGAGCAGAGAGCACGTCAAAAAGAGAGGAAATTGTGTGTGTGTGTGTGTTGTTCATCTGAGCCCATTGGTCTGTCATCGCTCGTCAATGTGAGAATATTTGAGATAACCAATCAAATCAAAGTAGGCGGGCTTTACATTCACAGACGCTGAGCGCGAATTTTAGCAGCACGAGCACGACTCGACGCTCTATTTCACAGGCAAGTGCGAGACAAGATGTAAGTTGCTAAACTTGTAACGTTATATATTTGACAGTTTTTTGAGGTCATAAATTTTAAACGAATGACAAAAAATAATCAGGAAAACTAATATAGTTGTGTCTAATTTCACCCTTTTGAACTGAAATTGGGCATGTAACGTCAGCCTAATGTAATCATTCCTTTACTGTCATTTTGAGGGGACAAGAAACATTACCAAAGCCGTTTTCATCATGTTAGGTACAGGATTAATAATGAATGTGTACATATTGAAAATATAATACAAATTGTAGCCTTTAGTAAAAAAAAAAAGCTCAGCTTTAGGAGGGGAAGAGAAAGGGCAGGACTGACAAAAAAAAGGATGATGGAAATGAGGAGCTAGCAGGTATTGACAAATAGTCTACTGACACAGTTTTAAAGCTATTTTTTTTAATCATTTTTTGGTCTTCAAACGTCTTGAAATGCACATATCAGAGATTAAAATAACCCCCAAACCTCCACCTCAAATGTAGGACCTCTTTGATTATAAAGCCCTGTCTACAGCCCTGTATTAGGCATCAGAATCAGAAAGAGTTTTATCCCAAGTGTGCTTGCACACACAAGGAATTTGTTTTGATACTGATGTTTCTAGTGCACATACAAATATGTCATAAGGCATAAGATCAATAATGAATGTGTAGTCTTTAATGTGAATTAATTTTATAAACTTAGTTATCTTTCCTAGTAGTTTTCAGTAAATGAACACGTCTGAGAAAATGATTCATAGGCAAAATCAACCAGTTGACCCTATGTTTACTTTCTTCACTGTCAGACAAAAATGAAAAGCCTATTATCAGTCAAAGCTCACCTTTAGGAGGGGAAGAGACAGGGCAAGAGAAAATCAAAGAGAAAAAGAGTTTGATGCTGATGATGAGCGAAAAAATAATCAGCTGCCCACTGACATGGTTTTATCCCCAAAAAAATGGCCTTCAAAACATAATAGTTCAGAGAATTCAAAATTTTCAACACAACTCAACTTCAGGACTACAGTGATTATAAAACCCTGCAATTGCATGGTAATGAAAGTGAGCATTAGACCTTAAATGAAACTTTTACCTTTTTTTTAATCATGCCCTCATTGGGGGCTTAGCCCCCCTAAAAGGAAAATCCTAAAATCGCCCCTGGTACTTGCACATTTGTGGCACTGCACCGCCTACTCTTCAATTGAAAGGAAGATTTGAGTTTTTGCTTATAACTGGATGGTCTGGCCAAACATCATGCATTTGGTCTCGTTATGGCGCTTTTCCACTGCATAGTACGGTACGGTTCGGTACGGCTCACTTGTGGTGCTTTTCCACTGCATGGTACGGTACAGTACGGTTCGCTTCAGGTCGCTTTAAATGGTACCTGGTCTGTTGAGGTTCCAAGCGTACCGTACCGGTACTAAAATGTGATGTGAAACACTGCAGATCACTGATTGGTCAGACAGAATCGTCACTACTAGCGTCATTGGATTTGCGACACAAGACACTTTTTTAGCAGTATTTTTGTTTTGCTGCCATCAGCCTCATTTTAAACACATTTTTCCGTCTAGCAGTTAAAAACAACCACATACCGAGAATCAGGAACATCATCCCCTCGATAGTCTCCATTGTTCCTGTGTTGTGGGTTTGAAAATGTGGCGCTTTTAAGATGATGTCATGGCAGTAGAGGCGCGCGCAAATAACGATCAGTCCCACACACTTTGAAGGGGTACTACTGCAGTGGAAACGCAAAGCGAGCCGAACTGTTCCGCGCTGAGTCGAAGCGTACTGAGCCGAACCGTACCGTAATATGCAGTGGAAAAGCGCCATTAGATTACCCTAAAAGTCTTATTACAGGTCATTGGCAACATGGTGGCTGCATTGGGAGCTGCGCGTCCTGCTTTGCAGTCTTCTGTTATTCAATGCATCAAGCAGCCAGCTGCCTCCGCTTCAGTCCAACAGGCCGCGGTCCAGGTCTACAGACAGACTCCTGTACCTGAAGAGGTGAGCTGTTTAATAAATCCACAACTCTTGGTGAGTTTGAAGTCAGTATAAAATAGGGCCACACAATATTGGAAAATATTGACATTGATATATACGTATATATATTGAGATATATATTGAAAAAAATACAGGTGAAGCACTATGTTCATTTACACGGGTGCAGCTCAAAGCGTCTCAGAACAGCTTGATTAACGGTAATATAAAATATCTGAAATAAAAACGCTGCAATTGGGCTTAAAGGAGTAATTCACTTTTAAAAAAACTTTTGCTGATAATTTACTCACCCCCATGTCATCCAAGATGTCCATGTCTTTCTTTCTTCAGTCGAAAAGAAATTAAGGTTTTTGATGAAAACATTCCAGCATTTTCTCCATATAATGCACTTCAGTGGATACCAAACCAAAATCTTTTTTCGAGTCATGACTCCAAGGGTCCTATATAAGACCCTTATTCATCGTCTGGTGTCATTTAAAGCCCTTTGAAGCTGCACTGAAACTCTCATTTAGACCTTGAACCATTTGGTTCCCAATGAAGTCCATTAAATGGAGAAAATCCTGGAATGTTTTCATCAAAAACCTTAATTTCTTTTCGACTGAAGAAAGAAAGACGTGGACATCTTGAATGACATGGGGGTGAGTAAATTATCAGCAAAATTTTTTTTTAAAAGTGAACTACTCCTTTGACTATGACTCTTTATTTCCGTAAAGCATAAATGAATTGGTGATATCAAGTTGTCTTGCGTTCGGATTCCCGTTGTTTTATGATCGCAATTATGTGAGATGCTTCTAGGAAGGAAATAAATCAAATTATTCTGATGGAAGACTTTGGCAGATCAAACCAACATCTGAGATGCTGTGATGCGATTGGTCTGCTGGTTAGTCCAATTATCCAATCACATCCTCTGTTGAGTCAAGTTTTTTATTGCGCATAGAGGAATTTATTCTGTAAATGTTTATGCGCATGTATTCTTATTAAGTTTTTTATGCAAATTTTTAGAATTTATCTGCATCTTATTATTTCCATCCAGTAATATCCCAAAAATAGATGGATAGAAATAGCTAATGAGACTCTGAAAGGCTGTATCATGTAATAAATGTGTGTGAATGACAAACTTCACTCTAAAACCGATTGTGCATGTATTCACCTAATACAATCACAGCATGCGCTTTATCCATTCTTTTGCAATATATATGACAGCCATCGTCTAATGGTAATTTCATGGCTTTTACAGGGCCGAAAGGTGCTCATGCATGCTGTTCTGGACAGAGCCGCATCCGTACAGAAGCGTGTAGCTGCATATCTCATCTTGATGAAGAACCCCACGCCTGCTGAACTCGCTCAACTGGCAGCGGCTCTCCTTGTTGAGGAAAATCCTCAGGTCAAAAGCTTCATCATCTCTCATATCAGCAACATCTTGAGCTCTACAGCACCAGAGACACTGGAGTAAGTTAAGAAGAAGAACCTAATCTATTTATCAGAAGAAAAGGTAATGTTGTTTTGTTTACTCCCTAGCTTGAGACAGAAGATTCAAGAGGCCTTTCAAGGCAATGAAATTGAAATGCTTATGGAACCAAATGAACTCTCTCGGTACTACAGACTTGGGTCTTTAGAGGGAAACATGATCTTTGAATCTTCTAATGAACTTCCAAGGGAGGTCATGTTGGAGATGACCTTGAATGCTTTTGGATTTGATATGGACTTGATTGAGGTACAGAGTTCAATAAAAGTCCAACATTTAATTGATTATGGCCCTATGAAATCTGTTTGATGTTTGCCAAATTCTGTTTGCCGTAATCAAGCAGCTCTTGATGTCTTTGATTCTTGCTTTCAGATTGGCATGGAGGGAAAGGGCTTTGAGCCGATTGTGGAGGCTCTCTTCGGTGACGATGGATTCTTCCCAGATACTATCATGAAGACCATCTCATATGCCACTGACAAAATGCCCATCGAACTCAATGAGGTCTTGGAAAACATTCTTCCGTTCATGGGAAACGATAGGAAGAAGAGACAGGTATTACATCTACTGAAAGTTGCAAATGGATGTATTTCTTCACAGCTGGATCCCAATCTCAATCTCTTCTGTGTGCTGTAGGCTTCTCAAAACATAGTCAATGAAATCAGTCATAATGTCAACAAGCTTATCGAGGACTTAAAGGCCCAGGATGCTCCTGAAGCAATGGTGTACCTCAAGCTTCTGGGTGCTGAACTTGGGTATCTTGATACAAAAGATGGCAAGATGATTCACAATCTCTTTAAGATGATCCCCACTGACGTGAGTACAGTTTTACCAACCACCTCTGTCATCACATGGATTCTGTCATCAGAATTAGTAATGCAAACAAGGCAGTTGACATGTCAAGTAAACAAGTAAACGGTGGCTGTACTAAAACTTGCTTTCGTGACAAATTTATTTAAACATCCGAAGACAACAGGATAAGTAAAAATATAATGAAAATCATTGAATGGCTTTTCTGAGGCAAATGTAACTACCGGTACGTAACATTGTTCTCAAACTGTTTTATTGATGTCTTTCCTTGGTTGAAACACTGATTACATGAGACATGATTGATTTCAGTGAGATTTTCTGAATCTTTTGTTGTGGAAAAACAATAATTAAACAAACAGCATCACAGCGTAAGAGACATCAGGATTCAAATGAAAGTTTAAAAGATTTATTCTTGCAAGAAAATGACTCCAGTCGCCCGCACAGTCCAGCTGCAGGGGTGAGTGAAGACAAGGAGGAATGTTTTGCTGACAGTCTCGAGCCCCTTTCACACAGCGCGTTGATCCCGGGAAATTGCCGGGAAATTGCCAGAACGCCTTCTGTGTGAACGCAAATACGACCCGGGATTGATACCGGCATCGATGCCGGGTTGGGGACCTAGTAACATTGCCGGAATCAGTCCCGGAACACGCGCTGTGTGAACAAAAGCCAGGACCAATGCCGTAAGGGGTGTGTCACGGTGATGACGTTCATGCCATCGCGCAACTCTGTTGCTCTTAGAAGAAAGTTTGTGTTCGTCAAATGTCTGCAAACTGGAATGAAGCAGAGAGCTGCTCACTATCCGCGCTGAAGCTGAGATCGTTCACCAGCTTTGTGGAACGGTATGATACATGTTTTCGACGCATGCGTTACACGTCTTGTCCTGACATCATGTGTCTTTCCGGGATCTTTACAGGTGAACGCACTCACAGATCCCGGCAAATCACTGGCAGTGTGAATGAACCAAAATCAAACAATCCCGGGACAAATGCCGGGTCACATTATCCGCGTATTTTCCGGAATCTCTGTGTGAAAGGGGCTTTATAGTGTCCTTTTAAAAGCTAATCTCTTGTCAATTGTTGATTGGACAAGAGGAACAAAGGAAGGGTCTTCTCACCTCTGAAGTCAGAGGCCACTATCCAATCACCTCCTGAGTGTCTCACACCCACCCTACAGCTGTATCAACATATCAAAAGAAAACAGGTTCTCTGTTCTCATACACAGAACACAGATAAGGAACACATGATATTTCGATGCAATGTCTATTATTCATCAGCCAATATTAAAATTTCCATTACACTTTCAACCTTCTTTCTGATATTCATTGAGCTTTATTTGGTATTATCTAGTAGTAAAGAGGAAGTGATGCTCAGTTCAGCGATCTGTCCCCTCACAAATCCACATTTATTGTTTGAATTTTGCAGAGGTGGAAGTAACGAATTACAACTACTCAGATTACTGTAATTAAGTAGTTTTTTCGTGTACTTGTACTTTTATGAGTACATTTTTTAGTCTGTAATTTTTCTTGTACTTGAGTACAAATTAAGTTAAGTAATGTACTTCACTACTTTAAAAATCCCATTAATTACAAAGTACTTGTACAATTTGAATTCAACAATTATTCAAATCTTTGACCAGCATTTGGGTATCCAATGGAAATAACTGATCGTGGGCGGGCCAACAAATTACTCAAGTGTTACTAAAGACATTTTCTAAAAGTATACTTAAGTTCACCAAAAATCTCAAACGTTTGCACAAATCATGACTAGATCATGTAGTAACACTTGAGTAATTACTAGTTAGTTCCAATGATCTTCACTTTATAATACGAATCCAAATAATTAGTAATTCCCACAGAAGTATCTAGTAACACTTTCATATGTGAGCTATTACTTACTAATTCGTTAATAAGAATTTCTTTTAGTTAATAGTAGTTACTAGATTGTTAATAAACTTTTTCAGTAGTTCTCTGGGAAGTATTAAAAAATAGTAGTTATTGATTACTTAATAGTGAACTACCACTTTCGTCTGTGCGCTATTACTTACTAGTTCGTTAATCAGAGTTTCTTGTTAGTTAATAATAGTTACTAAATTGTTAATATTGTGTTACTCATTAGTTCTTGTGTAGTTATTCATTAACGATGGAACCGTATTCTAAAGTGTTACCAATTATTTTATCCTTTAAAACTCATCTTTGATAATTAAAATGACATATTTAAAAAAAATCCTGTGAAAATAATTTCTTTATGCCTTAAAAATAGCTTCAATGTAACTCAACACCTTTGTGTCATTTAGTAGTATGGAATCATGAATATGCAAATTAGTCCCCACCTCTATACACTCACATTCAAAATTTTACAATCCTGAACAGTATCGATTAAAAATTAGATATCGGCATTGTCAATCCAGCACTAGTGTCCACACAGCTGACATGTTTACCTGTTGTAGTTTATCCACGTTGTGGAACAAAATAGACCCTGAACACGCCATTAGAGAAAGAAACGCTACTTAAACGTCACTGTTTGGGTCAATAATTTCTATCCTCCAAAACCGTTTGCCCGAAACAACAAATTTCAGTCACCGAAATGTTTTTGCATTACTAATCAGCATTATATTTTTGATATAGTTCCTCAAAAGACTGCTCTCAAGTGTTGACAACGAGCTTTTCCTTCACTACATGTTCATGGATAATGAGTTTTATCTGCCCACCGGAGCTGGTTTTCCACTGAGAGTGGCTCTGTCTGGGACCTTTACTCCTGGAGTCAAAGGAGGATTGAGCTTTAATCCAGGCAAGGTGAGTCCAATCTGTGTTATTGTCAACAACAGATTACCTTGCATTTCTACTATTATGCTCTAAGATGTGTTCATGTTTTTGAACTGCATTTATTTGATCAAAAATATAGGAAAAATTGTGAAATCTTATTTCAATTTATACAAAAAAGCTGTTGTCTATGTAAATATATTGTGCAATGTAATTTATTCCTGTGATTGCAGCTGAATTTTCTGCATCAGTCTTCAGTGTCACATGATCCTTCAGACATCACTCTAATATGAGGATCAAGTAACATTTCTGATTTCTTTAATGTTAAAAGTAGTCATATTTTGTGAAAAATATGAATGAACACTGATGATAATCAGAAATATTACCTGAGCAACATATTAGAATGATTTCTGAAGGATTATGTGACATTGAAGACTGGAGTAATGATGCTGAAAATTTAGCTTTGATCACAGGAATAAAATATATCGGCAAACAGCAATTTCCAGGCCAAGCCCCAGAAAGGGCTGTAGCACAATGCGGAGCAGGAAAAAACAAAAAACAAAAACAAAAAAAAAAAAACAGCAGAAATAAAACATGCATGGAAAAAACAAACAAACGAAAAAATGCTGTTCAGAAGAACAGGTAAAAAATAACTCAAAATAAACAGAATTTTTATTAACTTATTTTTAATCCAGAGATTGGTACATCGCTTACTCAGATAATAAAGGAATTGAAATGACGCAACATTACACACAATTATAATCATCAAAAATAATTATTACGTTTTAACCCACAATCTCTGGCTCAGGGTCAAGTGAGAATCAACTCGAAATGATTTTTTTAAATATGCAACACTTGTTATATTTCATGAGTTCCTTCTCAGAAAGACACTGTCTGGAACAGAAGCAAATTTTGCATCACTTCTGGCTACAGTACTCACGGCCTGGGCAGGATTCGAACCCACGACCTGAAAGGTTCAGGGCTCGTGGCACAGGGTTTATCAGCTTACGTTACTCAGTTGACGCTGACTCAGTGAACTGCAAAGGAGAGCCTTCGGTGTGAGACTGAGGACACAACAGCATTACTTAGCATGTTAACCAGATTAGCATGCTAAGCTAATTTAATGCTAATGTAACTTTAACAGGTTAATCTGATAACAGAAGAGCCACATTAGAAAGAATGGCATCTGGTTAGTATGCTAACCAAGCAAGGTCAACTTTGAAGAAGAATTTCTCGGGAACAGTGGTGAATATCAAAAATCCATTGTGTTCTGTGCTGCTTGGTCCAAAGATCATCTGAGACAATTATTTACAAAATTGAGCAAGATTTGTCAAAAGTTTTTCATTTGCTTCATTATGATGGACAGTGAAATTGTTGGAAAATCGGCAAAAACCAAGGCACATAATGGCATAAATCAAATTTTAAACAATGTTTTCAAAAGTTATCGAAGCGTTTTTGCAATAAAAGGTATATCTCTGGAACACAAGGGGGCACTGTGTTCAAACTTCTCTGATATCTTCAGGACATACCATTGCTAATCCAATCCTGTCATGACACAAGGAGTCCATAAACACCAAAGTTTATGATTTTCTTACAAACTGTTCAAAAGTTTTGAGAAAAATTGCTTGAAAAAAGATCTTAAATTTAAAGATCTCATGACCTATAGGTGGTGCTGGTCCCAAATTTGGAATGTTCCCTCAGATCATGGTTCCAATAAAGAGTACCAATTTTCGTTTCGATTTATCAAAGTTTAGCCAAGATAAAGCCTCAGAACCAATTTTGGGTCAACCTCATTAAGTTTCAACTCTGAACAAAGATTAATTTAAAAACAAATCTGTTCAGTCATTTATGTGTGGGTCAGTCCCAAGATCATCTGAACCAATTTTTGTAAGAAGAGAGCAAAATTTAAAGGAGTAGTGAAAAAAACAACAACATGAATATTGTACTTTTCAAAATGGGTACTACTGAAATGAGCAGTCTTAATGTAAGATATTGAATGTGATCTGGATAATGAGAGAAATCAGGTGTACTAAGTCTATTTTTTCTAGAACTAAAGGTTCAAAAGTTATAACCATTTAAAAATTTAATTTTGAACTGGTGGTGGCACTATGTAGTTGATCCTACCGGCTCCAAAATATGTCCAATTACCATTCTTTACCATCCCTACAAGTGTGCTAAATCTCATACTTTTCCTGTTCCGTTAATAGGGCTCCTATACTCCCATTCAGGAGGAATAAAAAAATAGAAATTACAATGAGGGCTTGACCCCTTATTAAAGTTTACTATATATTCAGATAGAAAACAGCTTTTTTACATTGTAATGTTTTACTTTTTTTTTTTATCAAATAAATGCTAAAACAATCTTAATCCAAACTTTTGACTGGTAATATACTAACATGAATTAATGACTACACCACAGAGGGAATTTGCTTTGACCCTGTCTGCTGGCATTGAGTTTGTGACTGAGATTGGGACTCACTTTCCCGACTATGTTCATTGTGGTCTGGAGATGCACACAAACATCTATCACGAGAGCGGTGTTACAGCAAGGCCCTCTGTGACCGACAGCCAGCTCAAGCTCTCCATTCCAGCTCCTCATGGACCAACAGAACTCATTAGCATCACGTAAGTGAAACTTGATTATCAATGCATAAAAGCCCTTCACAGAAGAGGGAGATGCAAGAATCAGAATTGCAAGCAACTGGCAATTGCAAGAAAAGAATTGTGAAATAGTCACGATTACCTGTATAAATTTTATTCCTAGGCAGAATTAAATGGTTTGCCAAAAAACAGAATTGTGAGAAAGTCTGCAACCTGCAAAAAAAAGAAAGAAAAAAAAAAAGTTCAGCACTCACTTTTCCTAGTGCAGCTTTGCTCACAGGAGCCAGAAGAGGGATGGCACACTGCTGTACTACAGTGGATGAAGATCTAACAGAGGGAGAAAAGGTTTAGCAATAGAATTCAAAAAGCACTAATATTAAGGGTTGAGGTAAGGCTGCGGAGCATACGGTTTCCTACAGAGGAGCCAGTGACGATTTTTGGGTGGGCCAGTGAAAATGTGAGTGGGCCTATAGGTTTTCATAATAATTAACTTTAGAGAGTAGAAAAATTAATAGACAAACTGCAAAAACAGTAACACTTTTTCTTAATTAATTAAGAAAAGAATTCTTAATTAAGAATTCTTAATTAATTCTTATTACAATATATATTTTTATATTTTATTTATATTTAAATAATTTCTAAATAATTTATAACTTTTTTCATTGTAATGTCACACCCACTGCTAGAACATAGGAACAAGTAAAAGTGAAGTACTAGAATATTCTACATAATAGTAATTTGTACTAACTAATCCATTTTAAAAAGGCACTGTTAATAAACGTTGCCTGTTTATAAAAGCAAGAAAAAGGCTGAGAAAAAAAGAAAGAAAAGAAAAACAAACAGGTGGTGGTCCTGCACCCCCACATTACCCAGGCAGAAGAGCAGGCTTTTGGGTTAAATGTGAACCTTGTGGAAGGCATCCTTGTCTTCAGCTCTTCCTCAGACCCACAGTCAGGAGCAGCAACACCTTCACTGCTGGTAAATGAACTTTAAATGATCCTGGTACACAATAAAATAATTTGTTGATGCATTAAATTAAGTAGGTCTATAATCCAAATGGCTGTCCAGTCATATCAGCTGTTAAACCTTGAGTAGTAATGAATTGCTTTGACTTGTGAAAGTCTACATATGTGAATATGAAACTACATAATTTAATTAATTAACTACATAACTTAATGTAAAAAAAAAATCACATTTCCCCCCAGTGTACTTCATTGTATTACTTCAATACACTAACACTTTTATGTGTTCCCAAGCAAGTGGCGGAAGCATGTGCAGTAAGTGGACTTTTTCTAATGTTACATCAAAAGGGAAGAAAGTACAACACTTTGTAATGCCCATTTTTCCCCAATGCACAGGGCAGTGAAGAAACCCTCTCAGGTATCTTTAAGTGCATAAATAGCTTTACTTAATTTGCACTTGAATTATTTCTGAATGCAATATGAGTTGCAGGAGTCCACATTTACAGAAGAGTCTAGCAGTGATGCAGAGGTGGGCAGTGTTGTACTATTCCTATTATTTTTGATGCATGAGCCATGTGTTGACAGGTTCACCCTACCCCTACTATTTTGAAAATACTTGACAACTTAAAGAAAAAGAAAAAAAAACTGGCACTAGAGATAGAGTTGCTTCATAGGAACTTAAGTGCTAATATATTATTTCACACAGAGAGCAATATTATTTGCAATATTATTGGCCCTGTCAGGTGCAACCCTCCTAAAGTTCACTTCATTGTGTGCCCTTGTCCTGGCTAGAGCGGCATTGTAACTGGTCAGGAAATGGGGTCATAAAACTGTCTCCAGGCAGGATCCTGCTGTAATCACCTGTATAATGGAAAAATTCAGTTCCCTTTCGTAGTCACTTCGAGTTACGTCAGAAGTGACGGAGATTGGGGGTTTCGCATAGAAAGCCAATCCTCTTCGAGTATTTAATCACGAGCCAATGGCATGAAATGCCTTGGGGCTGCGGAAATTTGCATAGCGTACTCCGCCCTACTCCGTGAGTATAAAAGGAGGAAGTGAAGGCAACCGCAGTATGTTTTCGCTTCGGAGCCAAGAGATTTCTTCAATCCTCAAGCCATTCTCACTGATTCAAGACTCTTCGAGACGAGCGTCCTCTTCAGTGTTGGTGTGACGGCGGTACCCAGCGAGACTCTGCATTGCCTGCGATCTGAGCAGTGGTCTGCCAGACTTTGCGCTTTTCCCTGGTCGCCTCAGCGCTGAAAGAGTGAATTTCCTCCTCTCTAGTGAAAGAGCTGCACACGGCACGTCTTTTTAAAGACGATTCGCCCGTGTTCTTCTGGGTGCGATCGACTCATGTCATTTTCTGATGGTCACGATCGCTGCTCTGTGTGCCTGGGCTTTCAGCATGCAGTAGCAGCGTTCGTGGATGACTCATGTTCCTTCTGTGGGAACATGAGCATCTCTACACTGTGATCTAGACTCAATGATCTGATAAAGTGAGAGTCCCCGTGTCCGTTACTCGTTCTGCTTCTTCTTCTAGAAGCTCTTCGACTCGTGGACAGGGTGATATGACGGTGATTGGGTGGCACTACCCCCGACGCTGGTTCCTCGGGCCACACCCACCGCTCCAGTGTTAGAGCCAGTGAGCGCTGTATCGTTTCAGGCGTCTGCCTCTTCGCAGGTACCGTCTGTTTCGTTCAGCGCTCCAGAGGATGATGCGATGTTGATCGCAGCATCACAAGGCGGGCTTGACTCCTCGGGAAGTGAGGATGTGGCTGCGTTGTCTCCCTCGGGAGCGTCAACGTCGCCGTGTCTGATCCCGCGATGACGGCCATGCTATCTCGGGCCTCCGTGAGCATCGGGTGGGAGTGGAACTCCGCCCTGTCCCGATCTCTCGCGGCTGGATAATTGGTTTTTGGGCAACGCTGCCGCCTCGCGGCCACAGCCAACCCCAATTTCCTTTTTCCCCGAGTTGCATAGGGAACTGACACGCACTTAGATAGATAGATAGATAGATAGAAAATTTATTAAACCCGGTATAGGGAAACTGGTTTGCCACCAACCGTACAACCATAAACACAGTACACAACTAACAGACAAATAAATAAATAAATAAATATGCATTAAAAGAATGACAAAAACCTGATAAGACACAACTACAAGAAATATTCAATTTCACAGTGCAAAAATAATTAAACACTAACTCTATTAAAGGCCTGGATGTCACTCAATAATTAACAGTGTTCATTAAAATATCTGACTGCTGCTGGGACAAAAGATCTTCTCTTGGGTGTCCCCCCGAGAGCGTGCTTCAGTTTCCCTGCCTTTCCTCCCCCTCGGCGATGCGGTTGCCTGTGGGTACGCTGGGACTCCCCCGGTGGAGCGCTCTGTTGCGATGCAGCTGCGTCCGCAGAGCGCGTCCTCCCGCGGTGCTCCCAGACGCCCATCCAAAGCCTATAGGTTCTCGTCGTCTATGGCGGCGCGATCCTGTAGAGCGGCGGGATAGGCAGCCTCCGCCCTGCGTATGATGAGCACCGGCTAGCTGCTCAGGAATGTGCACGAGGAGGGGACGGACCAAGCGAGCTGCGAGCCTGCCGCCGACCTCGCTCTCAAACGGGCGATGGAAGCGGCCGCTCGCTCCCTTGGTCAGGTGATAGTGTCATGGTTTTTCACAGGAGGCGGTAGCAGGGTCCCTCCTTCCCCCGGTGGAGGGCCGGTGGAGAATCTTTGTTCTAGCTTGCTCCTCGCTGCTCACCCACGAGTGAGCAGCGCCTTGAGCTGGTTGAAGAAAAACGGATGGATGCGGATGGGAGCGTGTGTCGTCCCTCGACTACACCGCTCCCCTCCCCCTCTTTCACCAGACCCCCGGCAGAACAGACCCCCGTGGAACGTGCTTCCTTCCCTGGTCTCTTCTGTCGGGGAACGGGGCTCGACTGTGCATCCGCACGGGGTAACTCCTGTGCGCATGCCGGTCCCCCCGTACCGCTGCCCCTCCAGGGGGACGTCTGTGGTTCACATGACTCTGCTGGCTCAGTTCCTGGGAGCTTGGCTAGAGCTCCCCGACCTGTCCCGCTGCGTCATCAGAACGATCAGATTCGGCTACGCAACTCAGTTCGCAAGGTCTCCTCCCCGTTTCAGGGGAGTTCGCTCCACGGTGGTCGGTGGCTATGCCCCGGTCATGAGAGCGGAGATTGCGAACCTGCTGGCGAAGGGTGCAATCGAGACGGTCCCTCCAGCCAAGGTGAGGTCTGGGTTTACAGGCCCTACCTCACTGTCCCCAAGGAGACCGGTGGGTTACGACCGATCCTGGATCTGCGCATTTTGAGCCACACTCTCCTTTGACTCCGTTCAAAATGCTCTCAGCCAAACGCATTTTCGAATGCGTCCGGCCTCAGGATTGGTTTTTCAGTGATCGACCTGAAGGACGCGTACTTCATGTCTCCATTTTGCCTCGACACAGACCGTTCTCGGTTTGCCTCGAGGCCAGGCATAAGTACACGGTTCTCCCTTTCGGGTTAGCTCTGTCACCTCGCGTCTTCACGAAGATCGTCGATGCAGCCCTTGTTCCCCTTCGCGAACACGGGGTTCGCATCCTGAATTATCTCGACGATTGGCTGATACTGGCACACTCTCGAGAACAGCTTTGCGAACACAGACCCGGTGCTCCGGCACCTAGCCCGTCTGGGCCTTCGGGTAAACCGGGAGAAGGGCAAACTTTGCCCCGTGCAGAGGATCTCTTTTCTCGGCATGGAGATAGACTCGGTCGCCATGTCCGCGCAGCTCACGAATGAGCACGCGCACTCACTGCTGACTTGTCTTCAACAGTTCGAGGGCAAGAGTGCGGTTCCACTGAAACTTTCAGAGGCTCCTGGGGCATATAGCATCCGCAGCCGCGGCAACGCCGCTCGGATTGCTTCTTATAGACCGCTTCAGCTGTAGCTTCGCGATCGAGTCCCGAGATGGGCATGGCATCGCGGCTCGCTCCGAGTACCAGTGACTCCAGCGTGCTGCCAAACCTTCTCCGTGGTCGAACCTCACCTTTTTACGGGCCGGTGTCCCTCTTCAGCGAGCTTCCAGGCATCTCGTTGTCTCCACGGATGCATCTACCACGGGTTGGGGTGCCATGTGCAATGGGCATGCAGCCCAGGTTCCTGGACAGGACCCCAGCGCCTCATGCACATCAATTGCCTCGAGCTGCTGGCAGTACGCCTGGCCCTGCACCGCTTTCGAGCACTGCTCAGGGGTCAACGCGTACTTGTCCGTTCAGACAACACCGCTGCAGTAGCGTACATCAACCACCAGGGTGGTCTACGCTCACGCCGGTTGTCGCAGCTCACCCGCCACCTCCTGATATGGAGTCAGAAGCACCTGAGGTCCCTTCGTGCAGTGTACATTCCAGGAGTCCGGAACCTGGCGGCCGACGAGCAGTCACTGGTCCGCCCTATCTCCGGCGAATGGCGACTCCATCCCCAGACGGCCCAGCTGATTTGGGACCAGTTCGGGGAGGCACAGATACTTCTGTTCGCCTCCCGGGACTCATCCCACTGCGGCCAGTTTTATTCCCTGTCCGAGGGCACACTCGGCACAGATGCACTGGCGCACAGCTGGCCGCGGGGCCCACGCAAGTATGCGTTTTCCCCAGTGAGCCTTCTTGCACGGGTGTTGTGCAAGATCAAGGAGGACGAGGAGCAGGTCTTGCTGGTAGCCCCCTATTGGCCCACCAAGACGTGGTTCTCTGAACTCATGCTCCTCGCGACAGCACCTCCTTGGCCTATTCCTCTGAGACAAGATCTACTCACTCGGAGACGGGGCACTCTGTGGCACCCTCATCCCGATCTTGGAGGCTACACATGTGGCTCCTGGACGGGAGGGGGCAGGTTTGAGTTCGCTGCCACCTGCGGTGGCAGCAACCATCACTTCCGCTAGAGCGTCGTCCACTCTGTATGCGAGACACCTGTATGCGTTGAAGTGGAACCTCTTCGTCAACTGGTGCTCTTCTCGCGGAGAAGACCCCCAGAGATGTTCGATCGGGGTCGTGCTTTCCTTCCTGCAAGAAGGGTTGGAGCTTAGGCTGTCGCCCTCCACCCTTAGGGTTCATGTCGCGGCCATTGCCGCATCTCATGATGCAGTGAAAGGTAAGTTTATGGGAAGCATGACCTGGTCATCAGGTTCCCGAGGGGAGCGTGGAGGCGAAATCCGCCTCACCCTCCCCTCGTGCCCTCTTGGGACCTCTCAGTAGATATAAGTGCTCTGCAGAGGCCTCCCCTTGAGCCTTTGCAATCGGTAGAGTTAAGTTCTGTCCTATGAGGACAGCACTCCTGGTTGCATTGGCCTCCTTCAAGAGGGTGGGGGACCTGCACGCATTCTCAGTTGACGAAGCGTGCCTGGAGTTTCGGGCCGGCTTACTCTCACGTGATCTTGAGACCCCGGCCTGGATACGTGCCCAAGGTTCCCACCACTCCCTTCCGGGACCAGGTGGTGAACCTGCAAGCGCTGCCCCTGGAGGAGGCAGACCCAGCCTTGGCACTGCTCTGTCCAGTACGTGCACTCTGCACCTACGTCGACAGAACGCGGTGTTTCAGGACCTCAGACCAGCTCTTTGTCTGTCATGGGGGGAGCCAGAAGGGAAGGGCTCTCTCAAAGCAACGGCTGTCTTACTGGATAGTGGACGCCATTGCTTTGTCTTACCAGCAGCAAGGCCGTCCGTGCCCCCTTGGTGTGACGGCCCATTCCACTCGGAGTGTGGCCTCCTCTTTGGCTCTAGCGCATGGCACCTCGCTAACACACATTTGCAGAGCTGCAGGCTGGGCGACACCAAACACCTTCGCGAGATTCTATAATCTGCGAGTCGAACCGGTGTCCTCTCGCGTACTTGCTTCCGCCAGTACTTGACCCGCTTAGGTGTCTTCGCTTGCTCGCCATTCCACTCCTCGGACTGGATAAGTGCGATATTCCTCAGTAGTCTTCCGTTGAAGCCTTGAGTCCTCCAGCACCCATGATGCGGGCACCACTGCTGTTGCTCTGGATGCCGGCTAGGTGCCTCCATGTGCACGTTCCCTATGGTAACTGTCTCATGTGTATTTTCCACTGTAAGCCTCTCTGAGCATGTGTCTTCCCTTGGCAAGCCATCTGCCACCCCTGGAGTTAATTCTAGTACCACCTGCGGTTGGTGCTCCAGTGATCGCCATATGCATCCCTATGCGGCCATATGTGTATTCGTAAGTCCTCCCTACGGTAGGCATTTGGTAGCATGTCCCTCCCGGGATATGTTTCCCAGTGTACCTTGGTATTCCTGTGTCAAAGTAGGATCTCCTGGTGATACCTAAGTTCAGGGGTCTAGACTTTCGCAGGGCACTGGAAGACAGCTGTAAAATGGCGTGATGGCATTGACTTACAATCTCCGTCTTCTGACGTAACTCGAAGTGACTACGAAAGGGAACGTCTCGGTTACGGATGTAACCCTCGTTCCCTGAGTAGGGAACGGAGACGTTACGTCTCCCTGCCACTTCTGCTGTACCGCTGGGTAGACGCCTGAGTTCAGTCTTGGCTCCTCAGCAAAGACATACTGCGGTTGCCTTCACTTCCTCCTTTTATACTCACCGAGTAGGGCGGAGTACGCTATGCAAATTTCCGCAGCCCCAAGGCATTTAATGCCATTGGCTCGTGATTAAATACTCGAAGAGGATTGGCTTTCTATGCGAAACCCCCAATCTCCGTCACTTCTGACGTACTCAGGGAACGAGGGTTACATCCGTAACCGAGACGTTCTGTTAGGATAAGCATGTGTAAGTGTATGTAATACAGTGAGCTTGATATATTTTTCCTTACTACGTTCAAATAATGTGAATAAATCTCTGTAAATTCTTGAATCATGCACAGATGCTGGCCATATTTGTGATATGGCACATAGTCACACACAATCTCAGAGATTAGTCAGTCAACTGCCTTCATAAAATTTGATATAATCTTACAAAACTGGATAAGGATCGCAATAGTAACTTGCATGCACTGTTATTAAAACCCATGTTAAACATTTATGTGTTTACAACAAATTATTGATGTAAACGCCATCCTCACAAGTCATAAGAAAAATGCTATCTCTCAAAAAGTACACTATTGCGCTGCGATAAAAGACTTCCCGTTTCACCTCCGCTTATAAAGCCGCGATCTAATCCTGTTAACCTGAAATAAGCCTGCTCGCGAGCAGGTTCATGCTAGCGCACCTGTTGCTATGACAGCAAGTCCAAGATGAGTGTCGAAGAACCAAATGATCCAAGTTCATGCTAAATAGCCAACAATCAAATCCAGCTAACTGAGTTAGCGACTTACGAAGAACGTGCCCCAGAGCCTGGTTTGACCTTTGTGAAACTGATAAAGCCAGGATGTACTGATCACACTAGGTCAAGCCCAGCTTTATCTCTTATCCTGGATTTCTAAATTCGGCTTTTGTGAAACAGCCCTCTGGTTTTCCACCCTTTTTGAACATACAAAGAATGCACATATTGAGCTTGATGCGGAAAAGTTTACTAGTAATATTTCTGCCATTCAGAAGTCGGCCTTTGTTTTATGCTTCATCCTGTGAATATAATGGTGGATGTTTTGGCAATTCTGGCCTGTGTATTCAGATTGACTAAAGAGTTTGACATGCAGGATTATGTTTCAATGATATGGAAGCCTTTATCAGCAAGCACTAGCTTCCGCATTCTTAAAATGATCTTGCATTTCTATTATTATGCTCTTATAGTGTGTTCATGTTTTTGAAAGCTGCATTCATTTGATCGAAAATACAGTACAAAATGTGAAATATTATTCCAAATTAAAATAGCAGTAGTTTTCGTAATAATAGTGTAAAGTGTCATTTATTCTTATACTGGCTAACGCCAGACCACGTATCATTTAGAATGAGACGTGGTCTGGAAACCATATGTTCATTTTCTCGTATTTGAGGCGTGGTTCACAAATGCCCAAAGCCGTATTATTGGGTGCTACGAATGTCTATCAAATGCACCTGTGCTCCCTCCCCATTCTGTGATTGTTTCCCTATTTAAGAGAAAAATTTGGTTCATGGGGTCCAGGCTGCCAAGCAGCGTGAATAAAATCATCCTGCAGCAAGGCAGCATGGGGAAACCCAGGCAAATTTATTCCTGTGATAAAAGCTGAGTTTTCAGCATCATTACTCCAGTCTTCAGTTTCACATGGTCCTTTAGGAATCATTCTAATATGCTAATTTGCTGCTCAAGAAACATTGATTACTATCAATGCTTTGCCACAGTCTGCCAGCATTGAGTTTGTGACTGAGATTGCAACTCACTTCCCTGACCATGTTCATTATGGTCCGTAGATGCAGACGAACAAGCGTCACAAGACATCTGGAAATGGATTATTTCAATGCAATGAAGGGATTTAAAGCCCTTCACACAACAAGTAGGGCAGCACAATGATGTTTAAACTGATAAAAGAAATGTCTCAAATGAGAATAATAATGATTATCCAAATTATGGGACTTTCATGTGAACACAAAAATCAAAAGAACATCTACACATATGCAGGGTCTAGTCACCAGAAATACTGCAATTCATAATTCCAAGAAATTCACAATTGTGAAATAAGTCACAATTACCATCATGTTATTCCTTGGCAAAATAATCTGCGAGAAAAAGTCTGCACCCTGCTACTGTATATAAAATATTGAGCTTTACAGAAGCATAGGAACCCAGGTTTGCAACTGGAGCTTGCATAGAAGTTCAGTGAAAAGGCTTGGGCAGAAGTTTGGCTTGTTTAGTTCAAATCAAGCACCAATCAGAATGAACAACCCTGCTAAAGCACAAATGGAACTTTAGTTGTGTGGCCCAGTAAATAAAACCAAGAACAGTCACGCAAGAGCCGACTCATTGAACATCAACACCAATTTATTAAATCTAAATTGACATGACCAGGTTAACTTCTCCACTAGACACCACAGTTTGCCCACTAGAGATGGTCTTGATGGGAGTGTCCCTTCCTGTAAGAGAAGAAGTGGTAGAAGCATGAGGAGCACTTAAAAACCAAATTCCCACGGTTCCCAAGTCGGTTTATAGCGAGCACTCACTTTTCCTAGTGCAGCTTTGCTCACAGGAGCCAGAAGAGGGATGGCACACTGCTGTACTACAGTGGATGAAGATCTAACAGAGGGAGAAAAGGTTTAGCCATAGAAATCACTATAAAAAGCACTAATATTAAGGGTTGAGGTAAGGCTGCGGAGCATACGGTTTCCTGCAGAGGAGCCAGTGACGATGGATCAACAAATGTGAACATCTTCACAATAAAGCGCTTGTAGTGGGTTGGGAACTGAAGACCAGACGATCCAGTCACTGGAACCAATGTGGTCAGGTAACGATCATCCTGGTAAGGGCATCTGAAAGGAAAAGAGGGAATCAGAAACACCTTACAGCACACTAGATGGACAAAGACTGGCCTTACTCACCCATCAACCAGAAGGTCCCACTGGGGTAGACTGAGTGGACTGGGGGTTGACGTCGTCCAGCAGTGTCCCAGCATCAGGACAATGTTGGGGTCGGTCCTCTCCATAACGTGCACCTCAACATACACAGGCTCCCGCAGGACTTTTGTAACAGGATAATCAGCATCACTGTAGTAGGAAGTGTACGCCTCATCCCCTGAGGAAGAACAGTGTTTAACCAGAAACCACTGCAAACTGGAGCTTTGGAAAAGCTTTAAGCACACACTTGGGTCAAATACTTACCTTCTGCACAGCCTTTGGTGACACACTGACCATTTGCTAGCCTAAGCTCCACCCTGAGGGGTCCAGGAGCAGCTACTGGTGGAGGTGGAGGAACAGTGTTGACCTCCACAACCAGAGCTTCCACAGAAGTACTGGAGTACCTACACTGGAAGAGAAGCCTGGAAAACAAACAGTGAGCTTGTAGCATTTGCCAAGGATTAACAAACCTGCTGAAGCATACGTCACCCACTCAAAATGGCTGTCCCTTGTGATGGAACCAAGTGGTCCGATACCCACTTCATACGAGGAGGTCATTCTGTTTTCATACACCACATATCCACTGTCCTCCTGCAAATAGTAACACTGTTGGCATCCAGTCCACTTTAAGCCATGCAGAACAAAACCACAAGCAGCTACTCACCATCATGCTCGTGCCGCACACAGTGACAGGGAACTGGTATATAGCAAAGAAAGGTGTGGATCCCACAGGACCGCAAGCTGGATCATCTCCACCCAGGAGACGGACTGAATCCAGGCTCAAACGAGGCAGCGTGACATCTCTAGCCACCACGACCACAAACTGACCATCTCTTATACACTGGACAGTCACTGGAACAAGGTTTTGACTCAACACTCTTACATTGACTCAACACTCTTACCAGCCTTCCTATAGTAACACTGCAGTCCGTTAAAGCAGCAGTTAATAGCTGCACACTCAGCACCACTGATACCAGGTGGTCCACACTGGATCTGCTCATAATCAGCAACAGCACATTTGTCAACGGGCTCTGCCTTTCCCACTGGCTGTTTCGGCTGAAACTGCTGAGGAAACGGTTGACTAGCTTGCTGTTGAACAGACTGAGGGAACTGTTGACTAGTCTGTTGAACAGACTGAGGGAACTGTTGACTAGCTTGCTGTTGAACAGCCTGAGGGAACTGTTGACTAGCTTGCTGTTGAACTGGCTTAGAAAACTGTTGACTAGCTTGAACTGACTGAGGAAACTGTTGACTAGCTTGCTGTTGAACAGACTGAGTGAACTGTTGACTAGCTTGCTGTTGAACAGACTGAGGGAACTGTTGACTAGCTTGCTGTTGAACAGACTGAGGGAACTGTTGACTAGCTTGCTGTTGAACAGACTGAGGGAACTGTTGACTAGCTTGCTGTTGAACAGTTTTAGGGAACTGTTGACTAGCTTGCTGTTGAACTGGCTTAGAAAACTGTTGACTAGCTTGCTGTTGAACTGGCTTAGAAAACTGTTGACTTGCTTGCTGTTGAACTGGCTTAGGATACTGTTGATTAGCTTGCCATTGAACTGACTGAGGAAACTGCTGAGGAAACTGTTGACTAGCTTGCTGTTGAACAGACTGAAGAAACCGCTGACTAGTTTGCTGTTGAACTGGCTTAGAAAACTGTTGACTAGCTTGCCGTTGAACTGACAGAGGGAACTGTTGACTAGCTTGAACTGACTGAGGAAACTGCTGACTAGCTTGCTGTTGAAACCTCGGGTCAGTTTGCTGGAACATCAGAGCTTGAGGACTTTGGTGCAGATTACTCCACTTTGGACCAGCATGACAGAAAGCACAGAACCAAACACAAAGTGCCAGAGTCTGAGCAACACACCAACTCCCTGCCATTGTCCAACAGCTAGTCACACTGTTGAGATGCTGCCCTTTGGTTTTTTGTACTCTACCGATTTTGGCTAATTAACGATAATCCCTCCCCTTTCATTAACAGTCATGATTCTCCAGACTTGCATGAGTGTGGAGTTTATCCAACTGGGTGTTTCCATTTGTTCCTAAGATTCAATTGTCCTTGTTTTTGCACCCTTTTTGAAGATGCAAAGAATGCACATATTGAGCTTGATGCGGAAAAGTTTACTAGTACTATTTCTGCCATTCAGAATTCGGCCTTTGTTTTAAATGCTTCATCCTGCGAATATAATGGTGGATGTTTTGGCTATTCTGGCCTGTGTATTCAGATTGACTAAAGAGTTTGACATGCAGGATTATGTTTCAATGATATGGAAGACTTTATCAGAAAGCAATAGCTGCCGTATTCTTAAAATGATCTTGCATTTCTACTATTATGCTCTTATATTGTGTTCATGTTTTTGAAAGCTGCATTCATTTGATCAAAAATACAGTACAAAATGTGAAATATTATTCCAAATTAGAGTAGCTGTTGTTTTTGTAATAATAGTGTAAAGTGTCATTTGAGGGCTTGAGACGAAGAACTATATAAGTCCATTTTTTCACATTTTGAATAATAACGTTTTTTTTAAATTTGGACTCTGAATATTATATTATTATTATTTTTTTACTTGAAGATAGACAACAAAAGCTTCACAATTCTAATGAGATAAGATTTTTTAGTATCAATCATAAAAATAAAAAGTTAGAGTTTTAACATTCGTCTTCAGTAACATTCGCACCACCGGCCTTGCATCGTTCTCTCACATCTCTCGTCCTGTTCGCCACACCCACCTTACCCTGCACAACACATCCCAGACTACTCTTCACATTCTAATGCCTCATAAAATGCTTGAGCCCCCACTGGCATGTAGGCAAGCATTTTCATTAGGTCACGGTGCTTCTCCTTCTTGATGGGCAGAGGGTCCTCGTAAGCACGAGCATACGTGGTGGAGAACAAGGGAGCTGGAGGTGGATGATTCTTCCTCTGTTTTGTGATCAGCCAGGTCTTCCATCCCTCGTAGAGGCTGTGGCTCTCTTTTGTCTGGACACACCATGGATCAGCAGCTGAAATCATGATTCGACAAGAAATTCACTAAAGATTCTTCTTTCATGCACATATCCCCAACACTGTTAATCTCAGAAAAACTTTTAGTTTTTTACCTGTCACTTTCAACCACATCATGGATGTAATTAGGAAGCCAGGTGGACGCTTTAATGTTGCATCAGGGAGCTGCCTGAAGTCTGCACATTTCATTTCAATGACTTTAAATGGATGCTGCTGCCTGGCTCCACGGATCATCTCGGCTACATCGCTGGGGGTGTGGAGTGTGGATACCTTGCGCCTCTTGTCCAACGTGGCAAAGGAACGGTCACAGGGAAGGAAGGAGTGACCAGACACCATGAACTTCTGCTCTATCTGACTGAAGTAGCCTCTAGATACAAGCAGGGCCATCAGGTTTAGCACTCGCCAGTTATTGTTTTGCCCACAGCATCGGTCACTATAGACGATGAGCTTCCGTTCCTTTGCCTGGACTAGGGGGGTGAAAGAGGTTTCTGCCCACTTTAAAAGGCAGCTTGCCACCTCGATGGAACCTCTGTGAGCGATGCCCTCATGCCAAAGGCACATTGTAGGAGGATCATCAGTCCCCATCTCCTGGATACAGAGGTTGTAGTTGGCCAGCTGTCGTTGATAGTACACGTTGGAGTGTGTCAGGTTTGGTGTGAACACTACCCCCTGCATGTCGATACAAATGACATGGCAGTCATCATTGGCTTTGGCCCACTCTGTGTCAGCCTGCAACTGTGTGTACGCTTTTTCAGCTTTTCGGTGGTGAAGCTCACTCTCGGCTGCGATCTTCAACCTTTCTCCATCTGATGTAGCAGCTGTTAATTTTGAGAACAGGGCATCACATTTAGCACAAGTGTCACTTCTTGGCTGCCCAAAACAGAGGTTCTGCTGCTTGAAGATGTCCCTATAGAGCCAGAACTTTGCAGTGGATGTTGGATTCTTTTCCTTGTACAGGCGGAACATGCGGAGCAGGTTTAAATCAGGGCTCAGGTATTCCCTCTCCACATCTCCCTTCATCCGTGAGTAGTGGTTCGGTTGGCGTGGGAAGCTCAAAATATGCTCTCTTATCCCCTCTCTCACTGCAGGATGAATGCTATGAGGCCTAAAAAATAAACACAACTCATGAACAAGGGAAATATAATAAACTATGCTGGTCTGTTTTGCACAATTACATTGTTTCTGTCACAATAAATGCATAATTCTTAACTTTCCTCTAAACTATAGGATTTTGTTTTTCACATACAGTCATTAAAGCGATATTTCAGGATTTAGCATTAAGCTTTGGATCATTAATTAAACCAAATTCTTTTTAGTATTTTGAATTACCATGCTTTCCTCCCTCATATACCCCTGAGATGAGAGATTTATGTATTTTTTGTCTGGAAAAAATCCTCTGATAAAGCAAAAATCGTCATTGATTACATGCACACCTTTTGTTTCAATCAAACTGAATTTATTCCGATTTGTGAATCTGAATGTAGTGTTTGTGTGATTACTAAATATGTGATCGATTGATGTATGTTTTAGCATTACAATTTGGGAGTTGTTGTCTTTCATCCCCATAAATCAAAAATACATTTTCTGGCTTTTCTCAGTCTAGAAAGCTCCAAATTCAAACATAATTTCACATTTCTACTACATAAATGACCCATTTTAAATACACTTTTCCAGATCTAAAGTATCCCTAAAAAATCCACATACTGTAAAGATACAAAAATTAATCATACATTACATTTGCATAGCACTTTGCCTCTGATATCAATCTCAAAGTGCAAAAATTTGTTTCCTGACTGGGCAACAACAGTGAGCTGAATCCTAACCACTACGGTACGTGCACGCTGGCGTTATAAGGTGGCAAGGCACCCGACACCCTATAATGCCAGTGTACCATTGGACCAGGGAATGTTGTAAGGCAACAGATGCTGACAATGGTGCAGCTTTAAAAAAAATATGAGGACGAGAGCATGAGGTCCTTCATGATTTTTTTTTTTTACTCACCTGTTCTTATGTGTTCCTCTGAAGTCCTCTAATGGAGACCTGACTTTAGCTACCTGCTCTGTTCCCTCTGACTCTGACTGACTGCCTAACTTTTCTTGAATAACCTTTTCAAAGATAAGTAACTTTAAATAAATATGTTATGGACAATGTATCTAATTAATGCATAATTGAAAATTAACAAAAGTAAAACACTAAGCTATATAAAACTTGCCTGTAGGCGACTGTTGGTCAGTTGAAAGACTGACATAAATGTGAGCTTACAAACAGCAAGTCTTTGGCCTCCTTGTTGCACATGGTACTTGAAGGTGTACTTCCTCTTGGTAATCTCAGTGTCAGGCCCACGTGGTCGTCTGCGACTCACCTTGTGCTAGAAGTAAAAAGACATGAAGTAAAAATACATTTACCATAGCGTAGCAGGCTAGCCGTCATGTAGAGCTGTCAAGTTAAGGTCATTAAAGGGATACTCCACTGTTTTTTCATATTAAACTGATATTCCCTTAACTATATCAACGTGGTCCAAACACCTCCACCAGCACTTTGACTGTAGTTGACGTAGTAATATCATCACTCATGAAAAGTCCTCTCCAGAGTGATGATATTATCCCTGGGGGATATATATGCGTCGAGTCGAATTTCTCCCAAGCACTTGCTGTGGTATTCCGCCATACAATATAGTTTTGCACTTTACACACTTAGAAAAGCGCAACGTTTTATTTTGTGTCACTGTCCTAGGTCGTGTTACACTACTCGTGTAACTGTATTTAAATAGGGAAAACGTGGAGGTTTCCCTTTAAGTATGTGAGTAGGCTTTGGTAAGGATAATGAATAAGCCATGTTATGCCTTTTAGGGCACCAAAGCGCTGTGGTCTGTAATGCACATGGTGGCCTACTTGATGCCGATCATCATTCATCCATCCTCACAAAATGTAACATTTACAGTGATCAGGCACATGTGCAGTCTTAGTGAATTTAAGGTATACAGTAATATTCAATTCACTGGTTATTTCATGGGCCAACATTATAATGCATTGCATACAGTTGACATGATATGGTCATGAATTGCTTAAGTTAGCCTACCTGCTCCAAACCAGAGAGAATGATCGCCTGCTGCCTCTCATAAGAGACAGCATAAAACTCTGTGAAGAGCTGCAGTTTTCTTTGTTCTGTTAGGCTGGAACACTGCCTGGGACATGTCTCCTTGCACACCTTGCCCTTAACAGAAACAAAATCATATTAGTGTTTTTTAGCTTTAGAACAGTAGCGCTCTTAGCAGCTGTTAAGGTTTACTAACTAGAACAGCTTACATGTGTAATGTGTAAATGCATTATTATTTTATTATTATTATTATTATTCTTTATTATTAAATAACAAGTAACAAACAAAGCATAGCATACAATATTACAAAACAGAGTGTTACATTAATGGTAACAGGGGATTCAAAAATGATATCAAAATATTTTAAACATGTCAGTTACTATTTTTTTTTTTTTTTTACCGATTTCAGTGAAAACATAAAACAATCAAATTCTAATTTTCTAATTTTTAGCTTTCATTTCGATTTCATTTCATTTTAAGTCAACCATTCATGACTTGATTCGCTAAACAGTCTGAGATGAATGAACATTAGTAACGTTAGACGCCCAGTTACACCTGGCTGTGACCAGCTAAAGTTACGTTACAAAGTAACTGGCTAGCCAGCTAACAATATCTGGCTATCTAACATTAGGGACATCAAACGCAGCTAAAACGTTACGATTAATTTATCCCTGGTTATAAGGAGTAGCCTACAGCATTCATTTCGACCCATTCATGACTTGATCAGTTAAACAGAGTGAGCTATATGAACTGTAGATGACGCCCATAGCCTACACGCCCCTCTGTCACCGCTAAAGTTAGGTAGATACTTTGTATACGGTTCTTTCACTCACCTCTTTCGGTGGATCTTTTCCTCGTTTTTGCTCTCCTCTCCGGTTCACGTATGGTTTCCCAGCGTCCCTCAAAGACTTCCTCGCTCTGTCCTTCCATTCATTCATGTTCGTTCTCCTTTTTTTGCCGAGGTTTTGCCTTTTAATGTCCGCAGCGGACATGAAAACAACCGGCGTCTCCATTTTTCGTTAGTGGACATAAATGGTTCTTCCGCGTGAGACTATTTTAAAATTTAAAATACAGAGTTTTTGTCGCGCGAACACCCCCCCAAAGTGATTCTGTAGACAAAGTGACACACACACATTCAAATCACATTGTTATCTCAATTTTTGTTTTTTTTGGACTTATACGGTTGTTCGTCGCATGAACACATTTATTCTTATACTGGCTAACGCCAGACCACATGTTCATTTTCTCGTATTTGAGGCGTGGTTCACGAATGCCCAAAGCCGTATTATTGGGTGCTACAAATGTCTATCAAAAGCGCCTGTGCTCCCTCCCCATTCTGTGATTGTTTCCCTATTTCAGGGAAAAATTTGGTTCATGGTGTCCAGGCTGCCTAGCAGCGTGAATAAAATCGTCCTGCAGCAAGGCAGCATGGGAAAACCCAGGCTAATTTATTCCTGTGATAAAAAGTTTTCAGCATCATTACTCCAGCTTCACACGGTCCTTTAGGAACCATTCTAATATGCTAATTTGCTGCTCAAGAAACATTGATTACCAACAATGCTTCTGCCAGCATTGAGTTTGTGACTGAGATTGCAACTCACTTCCCTGACTATGTTCATTGTGGTCTGTAGGTGCACACGAACAAGCGTCACAAGACATCTGGAAACGGATTATTTCAATGCAATGAATAGATTTAAAAGCCCTTCACACAACAAGTAGGGCAGCACAATGATTGTTAAACTGATAATCATTATTATTCTCATTTGAGACATTTCTTTTATCCAAGTTATGTGACTTTCATGTGAACACAAAAATCAAAAGAACATTTACACATATGCAGGGTCTATTCACCAGAAATACTCCAAGTCATAATTCCAAGAAACTCACAATTGTGAAATAAGTCACAATTACCATCATGTTATTCCTTGGCAAAATAATCTGCGAGAGAAAGTCTGCACCCTGCTACTGTATATAAAATATTGAGCTTTACAGAAGCATAGGAACCCAGGTTTGCAACTGGAGCTTGCCTAGAAGTTCAGTGAAATGGCTTAGGCAGAAGTTTGGCTTGTTTAGTTCAAATCAAGCACCAATCAGAATGAACAACCTTGCTAAAGCACAAATGGAACTTTAGTTGTGTGGCCCAGTAAATAAAACCAAGAACAGTCACGCAAGAGCCGACTCATTGAACATCAACACCAATTTATTAAATCTAAATTGACATGATCAGGTTAACTTCTCCACTAGACACCACAGTTTGCCCACTAGAGATGGTCTTGATGGGAGTGTCCCTTCCTGTAAGAGAAGAAGTGGTAGAAGCATGAGGAGCACTTAAACCAAATTCCCACGGTTCCCAAGTCGGTTTACAGCAAGCACTCACTTTTCCTAGTGCAGCTTTGCTCACAGGAGCCAGAAGAGGGATGGCACACTGCTGTACTACAGTGGATGAAGATCTAACAGAGGGAGAAAAGGTTTAGCCATAGAATTCACTATAAAAAGCACTAATAATAAGGGTTGAGGTAAGGCTGCGGAGCATACGGTTTCCTGCAGAGGAGCCAGTGACGATGGATCAACAAATGTGAACATCTTCACAATAAAGCGCTTGTAGTGGGTTGGGAACTGAAGACCAGACGATCCAGTCACTGGAACCAATGTGGTCAGGTAACGATCATCCTGGTAAGGGCATCTGAAAGGAAAAGAGGGAATCAGAAACGCCTTACAGCACACTAGATGGACAAAGACTGGCCTTACTCACCCATCAACCAGAAGGTCCCACTGGGGTAGACTGAGTGGACTGGGGGTTGACGTCGCCCAGCAATGTCCCAGCATCAGGACAATGTTGGGGTCGGTCCTCTCCATAACGTGCACCTCAACATACACAGGCTCCCGCAGGACTTTTGTAACAGGATAATCAGCATCACTGTAGTAGGAAGTGTACGCCTCGTCCCCTGAGGAAGAACAGTGTTTAACCAGAAACCACTGCAACCTGGAGCTTTGGAAAAGCTTTAGGCACACACTTGGGTCAAATACTTACCTTCTGCACAGCCTTTGGTGACACACTGACCATTTGCTAGCCTAAGCTCCACCCTGAGGGGTCCAGGAGCAGCTACTGGTGGAGGTGGAGGAACAGTGTTGACCTCCACAACCAGAGCTTCCACAGAAGTACCAGAGTACCTACACTGGAAGAGAAGCCTGGAAAACAAACAGTGAGCTTGTAGCATTTGCCAAGGATTAACAAACCTGCTGAAGCATACGTCACCCACTCAAAATGGCTGTCCCTTGTGATGGAACCAAGTGGTCCGATACCCACTTCATACGAGGAGGTCATTCTGTTTTCATACACCACATATCCACTGTCCTCCTGCAAATAGTAACACTGTTGGCATCCAGTCCACTTTAAGCCATGCAGAACAAAACCACAAGCAGCTACTCACCATCATGCTCGTGCCGCACGCAGTGACAGGGAACTGGTATATAGCAAAGAAAGGCGTGGATCCCACAGGACTGCAAGCTGGATCATCTCCACCCAGGAGACGGACTGAATCCAGGCTCAAACGAGGCAGCGTGACATCTCTAGCCACCACGACCACAAACTGACCATCTCTTATACACTGGACAGTCACTGGAACAAGGTACAAGAGCTGGTTATTGATGAGGATCGGTTTAACAAGAAACACCTTTACATTGACTCAACACTCTTACCAGCCTTCCCATAGTAACACTGCTGTCCGTTAAAGCAGCAGTTAATAGCTGCACACTCAGCACCACTGATACCAGGTGGTCCACACTGGATCTGCTCATAATCAGCAACAGCACATTTGTCAACGGGCTCTGCCTTTCCCACTGGCTGTTTCGGCTGAAACTGCTGAGGAAACGGTTGACTAGCTTGAACTGACTGAGGAAACTGTTGACTAGTCTGTTGAACAGACTGAGAAAACTGTTGACTAGCTTGCTGTTGAACAGACTGAGGAACTGTTGACTAGCTTGCTGTTGAACAGACTGAGGAACTGTTGACTAGCTTGCTGTTGAACTGGCTTAGAAAACTGTTGACTAGCTTGCTGTTGAACTGGCTTAGGATACTGTTGATTAGCTTGCCATTGAACTGACTGAGGAAACTGCTGAGGAAACTGTTGACTAGCTTGCTGTTGAACAGACTGAAGAAACCGCTGACTAGTTTGCTGTTGAACTGGCTTAGAAAACTGTTGACTAGCTTGCCGTTGAACTGACAGAGGGAACTGTTGACTAGCTTGAACTGACTGAGGAAACTGCTGACTAGCTTGCTGGAACATCAGAGCTTGAGGACTTTGGTGCAGATTACTCCACTTTGGAACAGCATGACAGAAAGCACAGAACCAAACACAAAGTGCCAGCGTCTGAGCAACACACCAACTCCCTGCCATTGTCCAACAGCTAGTCACACTGTTGAGATGCTGCCCTTTGGTTTTTTGTACTCTACCGATTTTGGCTAATTAACGATAATCCCTCCCCTTTCATTAACAGTCATGATTCTCCAGACTTGCATGAGTGTGGAGTTTATCCAACTGGGTGTTTCCATTTGTTCCTAAGATTCAATTGTCCTTGTTTTCCCACCCTTTTTGAACATGCAAAGAATGCACATATTGAGCTTGATGCGGAAAAGTTTACTAGTACTATTTCTGCCATTCAGAATTCGGCCTTTGTTTTAAATGCTTCATCCTGCGAATATAATGGTGGATGTTTTGGCTATTCTGGCCTGTGTATTCAGATTGACTAAAGAGTTTGACATGCAGGATTATGTTTCAATGATATGGAAGACTTTATCAGCAAGCAATAGCTGCCGTATTCTTAAAATGATCTTGCATTTCTACTATTATGCTCTTATATTGTGTTCATGTTTTTGAAAGCTGCATTCATTTGATCAAAAATACAGTACAAAATGTGAAATATTATTCCAAATTAGAGTAGCTGTTGTTTTCGTAATAATAGTGTAAAGTGTCATTTATTCTTATACTGGCTAACGCCAGACCACATGTTCATTTTCTCGTATTTGAGGCGTGGTTCACGAATGCCCAAAGCCGTATTATTGGGTGCTACAAATGTCTATCAAATGCGCCTGTGCTTCCTCCCCATTCTGTGATTGTTTCCCTATTTCTGGGAAAAATTTGGTTCATGGTGTCCAGGCTTCCTAGCAGCGTGAATAAAATCGTCCTGCAGCAAGGCAGCATGGGAAAACCCAGGCTAATTTATTCCTGTGATAAAAAGTTTTCAGCATCATTACTCCAGTCTTCAGTTTCACACGGTCCTTTAGGAATCATTCTAATATGCTAATTTGCTGCTCAAGAAACATTGATTACCAACAATGCTTTGCCACAGTCTGCCAGCATTGAGTTTGTGACTTAGATTGCAACTCACTTCCCTGACTATGTTCATTGTGGTCTGTAGATGCACACGAACAAGCGTCACAAGACTTCTGGAAACGGATTATTTCAATGCAATGAAGGGATTTAAAAGCCCTTCACACAACAAGTAGGGCAGCACAATGATGGTTAAACTGATAATCATTATTATTCTCATTTGAGACATTTCTTTTATCCAAGTTATGTGACTTTCATGTGAACACAAAAATCAAAAGAACATTTACACATATGCAGGGTCTATTCACCAGAAATACTCCAAGTCATAATTCCAAGAAACTCACAATTGTGAAATAAGTCACAATTACCATCATGTTATTCCTTGGCAAAATAATCTGCGAGAAAAAGTCTGCACCCTGCTACTGTATATAAAATATTGAGCTTTACAGAAGCATAGGAACCCAGGTTTGCAACTGGAGCTTGCCTAGAAGTTCAGTGAAATGGCTTAGGCAGAAGTTTGGCTTGTTTAGTTCAAATCAAGCACCAATCAGAATGAACAACCTTGCTAAAGCACAAATGGAACTTTAGTTGTGTGGCCCAGTAAATAAAACCAAGAACAGTCACGCAAGAGCCGACTCATTGAACATCAACACCAATTTATTAAATCTAAATTGACATGACCAGGTTAACTTCTCCACTAGACACCACAGTTTGCCCACTAGAGATGGTCTTGATGGGAGTGTCCCTTCCTGTAAGAGAAGAAGTGGTAGAAGCATGAGGAGCACTTAAAAACCAAATTCCCACGGTTCCCAAGTCGGTTTACAGCAAGCACTCACTTTTCCTAGTGCAGCTTTGCTCACAGGAGCCAGAAGAGGGATGGCACACTGCTGTACTACAGTGGATGAAGATCTAACAGAGGGAGAAAAGGTTTAGCCATAGAATTCACTATAAAAAGCACTAATAATAAGGGTTGAGGTAAGGCTGCGGAGCATACGGTTTCCTGCAGAGGAGCCAGTGACGATGGATCAACAAATGTGAACATCTTCACAATAAAGCGCTTGTAGTGGGTTGGGAACTGAAGACCAGACGATCCAGTCACTGGAACCAATGTGGTCAGGTAACGATCATCCTGGTAAGGGCATCTGAAAGGAAAAGAGGGAATCAGAAACGCCTTACAGCACACTAGATGGACAAAGACTGGCCTTACTCACCCATCAACCAGAAGGTCCCACTGGGGTAGACTGAGTGGACTGGGGGTTGACGTCGCCCAGCAATGTCCCAGCATCAGGACAATGTTGGGGTCGGTCCTCTCCATAACGTGCACCTCAACATACACAGGCTCCCGCAGGACTTTTGTAACAGGATAATCAGCATCACTGTAGTAGGAAGTGTACGCCTCGTCCCCTGAGGAAGAACAGTGTTTAACCAGAAACCACTGCAACCTGGAGCTTTGGAAAAGCTTTAGGCACACACTTGGGTCAAATACTTACCTTCTGCACAGCCTTTGGTGACACACTGACCATTTGCTAGCCTAAGCTCCACCCTGAGGGGTCCAGGAGCAGCTACTGGTGGAGGTGGAGGAACAGTGTTGACCTCCACAACCAGAGCTTCCACAGAAGTACCAGAGTACCTACACTGGAAGAGAAGCCTGGAAAACAAACAGTGAGCTTGTAGCATTTGCCAAGGATTAACAAACCTGCTGAAGCATACGTCACCCACTCAAAATGGCTGTCCCTTGTGATGGAACCAAGTGGTCCGATACCCACTTCATACGAGGAGGTCATTCTGTTTTCATACACCACATATCCACTGTCCTCCTGCAAATAGTAACACTGTTGGCATCCAGTCCACTTTAAGCCATGCAGAACAAAACCACAAGCAGCTACTCACCATCATGCTCGTGCCGCACGCAGTGACAGGGAACTGGTATATAGCAAAGAAAGGCGTGGATCCCACAGGACTGCAAGCTGGATCATCTCCACCCAGGAGACGGACTGAATCCAGGCTCAAACGAGGCAGCGTGACATCTCTAGCCACCACGACCACAAACTGACCATCTCTTATACACTGGACAGTCACTGGAACAAGGTACAAGAGCTGGTTATTGATGAGGATCGGTTTAACAAGAAACACCTTTACATTGACTCAACACTCTTACCAGCCTTCCCATAGTAACACTGCTGTCCGTTAAAGCAGCAGTTAATAGCTGCACACTCAGCACCACTGATACCAGGTGGTCCACACTGGATCTGCTCATAATCAGCAACAGCACATTTGTCAACGGGCTCTGCCTTTCCCACTGGCTGTTTCGGCTGAAACTGCTGAGGAAACGGTTGACTAGCTTGAACTGACTGAGGAAACTGTTGACTGTTGACTACTGTTGAACAGACTGAGGAACTGTTGACTAGTCTGTTGAACAGACTGAGGGAACTGTTGACTAGCTTGCTGTTGAACAGACTGAGGGAACTGTTGACTAGCTTGCTGTTGAACAGACTGAGGGAACTGTTGACTAGCTTGCTGTTGAACAAAACTGTTGACTAGCTTGCTGTTGAACTGGCTTAGAAAACTGTTGACTAGCTTGCTGTTGAACTGGCTTAGAAAACTGTTGACTAGCTTGCTGTTGAACTGGCTTAGGATACTGTTGATTAGCTTGCCATTGAACTGACTGAGGAAACTGCTGAGGAAACTGTTGACTAGCTTGCTGTTGAACAGACTGAAGAAACCGCTGACTAGTTTGCTGTTGAACTGGCTTAGAAAACTGTTGACTAGCTTGCCGTTGAACTGACAGAGGGAACTGTTGACTAGCTTGAACTGACTGAGGAAACTGCTGACTAGCTTGCTGTTGAAACCTCGGGTCAGTTTGCTGGAACATCAGAGCTTGAGGACTTTGGTGCAGATTACTCCACTTTGGAACAGCATGACAGAAAGCACAGAACCAAACACAAAGTGCCAGCGTCTGAGCAACACACCAACTCCCTGCCATTGTCCAACAGCTAGTCACACTGTTGAGATGCTGCCCTTTGGTTTTTTGTACTCTACCGATTTTGGCTAATTAACGATAATCCCTCCCCTTTCATTAACAGTCATGATTCTCCAGACTTGCATGAGTGTGGAGTTTATCCAACTGGGTGTTTCCATTTGTTCCTAAGATTCAATTGTCCTTGTTTTTCCACCCTTTTTGAACATGCAAAGAATGCACATATTGAGCTTGATGCGGAAAAGTTTACTAGTACTATTTCTGCCATTCAGAATTCGGCCTTTGTTTTAAATGCTTCATCCTGCGAATATAATGGTGGATGTTTTGGCTATTCTGGCCTGTGTATTCAGATTGACTAAAGAGTTTGACATGCAGGATTATGTTTCAATGATATGGAAGACTTTATCAGCAAGCAATAGCTGCCGTATTCTTAAAATGATCTTGCATTTCTACTATTATGCTCTTATATTGTGTTCATGTTTTTGAAAGCTGCATTCATTTGATCAAAAATACAGTACAAAATGTGAAATATTATTCCAAATTAGAATAGCTGTTGTTTTCGTAATAATAGTGTAAAGTGTCATTTATTCTTATACTGGCTAACGCCAGACCACATGTTCATTTTCTCGTATTTGAGGCGTGGTTCACGAATGCCCAAAGCCGTATTATTGGGTGCTACAAATGTCTATCAAATGGGCCTGTGCTCCCTCCCAATTCTGTGATTGTTTCCCTATTTCAGGGAAAAAATTGGTTCATGGTGTCCAGGCTGCCTAGCAGCGTGAATAAAATCATTATGCAGCAAGGCAGCATGGGGAAACCCAGGCTAATTTATTCCTGTGATAAAAGCTGAGTTTTCAGCATCATTACTCCAGTCTTCAGTTTCACATGGTCCTTAAGGAATTATTCTAATATGCTAATTTGCTGCTCAAGAAACATTGATTACCATCAATGCTTTGCCACAGTCTGCCAGCATTGAGTTTGTGACTGAGATTGCAACTCACTTCCCTGACTATGTTCATTGTGGTCTGTAGATGCACACAAACAAGCGTCACAAGACATCTGGAAATGGAGTATTTCAATGCAATGAAGGATTTAAAAGCCCTTCACACAACAAGTAGGGCAGCACAATGATGGTTAAACTGATAATCATTATTATTCTCATTTGAGACATTTCTTTTATCCAAGTTATGTGACTTTCATGTGAACACAAAAATCAAAAGAACATTTACACAGATGCAGGGTCTATTCACCAGAAATACTGCAAGTCATAATTCCAAGAAACTCACAATTGTGAAATAGGTCACAATTACCATCATGTTATTCCTTGGCAAAATAATCTGCAAGTCTGCACCCTGCTACTGTATATAAAATATTGAGCTTTACAGAAGCATAGGAACCCAGGTTTGCAACTGGAGCTTGCCTAGAAGTTCAGTGAAATGGCTTAGGCAGAAGTTTGGCTTGTTTAGTTCAAATCAAGCACCAATCAGAATGAACAACCTTGCTAAAGCACAAATGGAACTTTAGTTGTGTGGCCCAGTAAATAAAACCAAGAACAGTCACGCAAGAGCCGACTCATTGAACATCAACACCAATTTATTAAATCTAAATTGACATGACCAGGTTAACTTCTCCACTAGACACCACAGTTTGCCCACTAGAGATGGTCTTGATGGGAGTGTCCCTTCCTGTAAGAGAAGTGGTAGAAGCATGAGGAGCACTTAAAAACCAAATTCCCACGGTTCCCAAGTCGGTTTACAGCAAGCACTCACTTTTCCTAGTGCAGCTTTGCTCACAGGAGCCAGAAGAGGGATGGCACACTGCTGTACTACAGTGGATGAAGATCTAACAGAGGGAGAAAAGGTTTAGCCATAGAATTCACTATAAAAAGCACTAATAATAAGGGTTGAGGTAAGGCTGCGGAGCATACGGTTTCCTGCAGAGGAGCCAGTGACGATGGATCAACAAATGTGAACATCTTCACAATAAAGCGCTTGTAGTGGGTTGGGAACTGAAGACCAGACGATCCAGTCACTGGAACCAATGTGGTCAGGTAACGATCATCCTGGTAAGGGCATCTGAAAGGAAAAAAGGGAATCAGAAACGCCTTACAGCACACTAGATGGACAAAGACTGGCCTTACTCACCCATCAACCAGAAGGTCCCACTGGGGTAGACTGAGTGGACTGGGGGTTGACGTCGCCCAGCAATGTCCCAGCATCAGGACAATGTTGGGGTCGGTCCTCTCCATAACGTGCACCTCAACATACACAGGCTCCCGCAGGACTTTTGTAACAGGATAATCAGCATCACTGTAGTAGGAAGTGTACGCCTCGTCCCCTGAGGAAGAACAGTGTTTAACCAGAAACCACTGCAACCTGGAGCTTTGGAAAAGCTTTAGGCACACACTTGGGTCAAATACTTACCTTCTGCACAGCCTTTGGTGACACACTGACCATTTGCTAGCCTAAGCTCCACCCTGAGGGGTCCAGGAGCAGCTACTGGTGGAGGTGGAGGAACAGTGTTGACCTCCACAACCAGAGCTTCCACAGAAGTACCAGAGTACCGACACTGGAAGAGAAGCCTGGAAAACAAACAGTGAGCTTGTAGCATTTGCCAAGGATTAACAAACCTGCTGAAGCATACGTCACCCACTCAAAATGGCTGTCCCTTGTGATGGAACCAAGTGGTCCGATACCCACTTCATACGAGGAGGTCATTCTGTTTTCATACACCACATATCCACTGTCCTCCTGCAAATAGTAACACTGTTGGCATCCAGTCCACTTTAAGCCATGCAGAACAAAACCACAAGCAGCTACTCACCATCATGCTCGTGCCGCACGCAGTGACAGGGAACTGGTATATAGCAAAGAAAGGTGTGGATCCCACAGGACTGCAAGCTGGATCATCTCCACCCAGGAGACGGACTGAATCCAGGCTCAAACGAGGCAGCGTGACATCTCTAGCCACCACGACCACAAACTGACCATCTCTTATACACTGGACAGTCACTGGAACAAGGTACAAGAGCTGGTTATTGATGAGGATCGGTTTAACAAGAAACACCTTTACATTGACTCAACACTCTTACCAGCCTTCCCATAGTAACACTGCTGTCCGTTAAAGCAGCAGTTAATAGCTGCACACTCAGCACCACTGATACCAGGTGGTCCACACTGGATCTGCTCATAATCAGCAATAGCACATTTGTCAACGGGCTCTGCCTTTCCCACTGGCTGTTTCGGCTGAAACTGCTGAGGAAACGGTTGACTAGCTTGAACTGACTGAGGAAACTGTTGACTACTGTTGAACAGACTGAGAACTGTTGACTAGTGTTGAACAGACTGAGGAACTGTTGACTAGCTTGCTGTTGAACAGACTGAGGGAACTGTTGACTAGCTTGCTGTTGAACAGACTGAGGGAACTGTTGACTAGCTTGCTGTTGAACAGACTGAGGGAACTGTTGACTAGCTTGCTGTTGAACTGGCTTAGAAAATTGTTGACTAGCTTGCTGTTGAACTGGCTTAGAAAACTGTTGACTAGCTTGCTGTTGAACTGGCTTAGAAAACTGTTGACTAGCTTGCTGTTGAACTGGCTTAGGATACTGTTGATTAGCTTGCCATTGAACTGACTGAGGAAACTGCTGAGGAAACTGTTGACTAGCTTGCTGTTGAACAGACTGAAGAAACCGCTGACTAGTTTGCTGTTGAACTGGCTTAGAAAACTGTTGACTAGCTTGCCGTTGAACTGACAGAGGGAACTGTTGACTAGCTTGAACTGACTGAGGAAACTGCTGACTAGCTTGCTGTTGAAACCTCGGGTCAGTTTGCTGGAACATCAGAGCTTGAGGACTTTGGTGCAGATTACTCCACTTTGGAACAGCATGACAGAAAGCACAGAACCAAACACAAAGTGCCAGAGTCTGAGCAACACACCAACTCCCTGCCATTGTCCAACAGCTAGTCACACTGTTGAGATGCTGCCCTTTGGTTTTTTGTACTCTACCGATTTTGGCTAATTAACGATAATCCCTCCCCTTTCATTAACAGTCATGATTCTCCAGACTTGCATGAGTGTGGAGTTTATCCAACTGGGTGTTTCCATTTGTTCCTAAGATTCAATTGTCCTTGTTTTTCCACCCTTTTTGAACATGCAAAGAATGCACATATTGAGCTTGATGCGGAAAAGTTTACTAGTACTATTTCTGCCATTCAGAATTCGGCCTTTGTTTTAAATGCTTCATCCTGCGAATATAATGGTGGATGTTTTGGCTATTCTGGCCTGTGTATTCAGATTGACTAAAGAGCTTGACATGCAGGATTATGTTTCAATGATATGAAAGACTTTATCAGCAAGCAATAGCTGCCGTATTCTTAAAATGATCTTGCATTTCTACTATTATGCTCTTATATTGTGTTCGTGTTTTTGAAAGCTGCATTCATTTGATCAAAAATACAGTACAAAATGTGAAATATTATTCAAAATTAGAATAGCTGTTGTTTTCGTAATAATAGTGTAAAGTGTCATTTATTCTTATACTGGCTAACGCCAGACCACATGTTCATTTTCTCGTATTTGAGGCGTGGTTCACGAATGCCCAAAGCCGTATTATTGGGTGCTACAAATGTCTATCAAATGGGCCTGTGCTCCCTCCCCATTCTGTGATTGTTTCCCTAATTCAGGGAAAAATTTGGTTCATGGTGTCCAGGCTGCCTAGCAGCGTGAATAAAATCGTCCTGCAGCAAGGCAGCATGGGGAAACCCAGGCTAATTTATTCCTGTGATAAAAGCTGAGTTTTCAGCATCATTACTCCAGTCTTCAGTTTCACATGGTCCTTTAGGAATCATTCTAATATGCTAATTTGCTGCTCAAGAAACATTGATTACCATCAATGCTTTGCCACAGTCTGCCAGCATTGAGTTTGTGACTGAGATTGCAACTCACTTCCCTGACTATGTTCATTGTGGTCTGTAGATGCACACAAACAAGCGTCACAAGACATCTGGAAATGGATTATTTCAATGCAATGAAGGATTTAAAAGCCCTTCACACAACAAGTAGGGCAGCACAATGATGGTTAAACTGATAATCATTATTATTCTCATTTGAGACATTTCTTTTATCCAAGTTATGTGACTTTCATGTGAACACAAAAATCAAAAGAACATTTACACAGATGCAGGGTCTATTCACCAGAAATACTGCAAGTCATAATTCCAAGAAACTCACAATTGTGAAATAGGTCACAATTACCATCATGTTATTCCTTGGCAAAATAATCTGCAAGTCTGCACCCTGCTACTGTATATAAAATATTGAGCTTTACAGAAGCATAGGAACCCAGGTTTGCAACTGGAGCTTGCCTAGAAGTTCAGTGAAATGGCTTAGGCAGAAGTTTGGCTTGTTTAGTTCAAATCAAGCACCAATCAGAATGAACAACCTTGCTAAAGCACAAATGGAACTTTAGTTGTGTGGCCCAGTAAATAAAACCAAGAACAGTCACGCAAGAGCCGACTCATTGAACATCAACACCAATTTATTAAATCTAAATTGACATGACCAGGTTAACTTCTCCACTAGACACCACAGTTTGCCCACTAGAGATGGTCTTGATGGGAGTGTCCCTTCCTGTAAGAGAAGTGGTAGAAGCATGAGGAGCACTTAAAAACCAAATTCCCACGGTTCCCAAGTCGGTTTACAGCAAGCACTCACTTTTCCTAGTGCAGCTTTGCTCACAGGAGCCAGAAGAGGGATGGCACACTGCTGTACTACAGTGGATGAAGATCTAACAGAGGGAGAAAAGGTTTAGCCATAGAATTCACTATAAAAAGCACTAATAATAAGGGTTGAGGTAAGGCTGCGGAGCATACGGTTTCCTGCAGAGGAGCCAGTGACGATGGATCAACAAATGTGAACATCTTCACAATAAAGCGCTTGTAGTGGGTTGGGAACTGAAGACCAGACGATCCAGTCACTGGAACCAATGTGGTCAGGTAACGATCATCCTGGTAAGGGCATCTGAAAGGAAAAAAGGGAATCAGAAACGCCTTACAGCACACTAGATGGACAAAGACTGGCCTTACTCACCCATCAACCAGAAGGTCCCACTGGGGTAGACTGAGTGGACTGGGGGTTGACGTCGCCCAGCAATGTCCCAGCATCAGGACAATGTTGGGGTCGGTCCTCTCCATAACGTGCACCTCAACATACACAGGCTCCCGCAGGACTTTTGTAACAGGATAATCAGCATCACTGTAGTAGGAAGTGTACGCCTCGTCCCCTGAGGAAGAACAGTGTTTAACCAGAAACCACTGCAACCTGGAGCTTTGGAAAAGCTTTAGGCACACACTTGGGTCAAATACTTACCTTCTGCACAGCCTTTGGTGACACACTGACCATTTGCTAGCCTAAGCTCCACCCTGAGGGGTCCAGGAGCAGCTACTGGTGGAGGTGGAGGAACAGTGTTGACCTCCACAACCAGAGCTTCCACAGAAGTACCAGAGTACCGACACTGGAAGAGAAGCCTGGAAAACAAACAGTGAGCTTGTAGCATTTGCCAAGGATTAACAAACCTGCTGAAGCATACGTCACCCACTCAAAATGGCTGTCCCTTGTGATGGAACCAAGTGGTCCGATACCCACTTCATACGAGGAGGTCATTCTGTTTTCATACACCACATATCCACTGTCCTCCTGCAAATAGTAACACTGTTGGCATCCAGTCCACTTTAAGCCATGCAGAACAAAACCACAAGCAGCTACTCACCATCATGCTCGTGCCGCACGCAGTGACAGGGAACTGGTATATAGCAAAGAAAGGTGTGGATCCCACAGGACTGCAAGCTGGATCATCTCCACCCAGGAGACGGACTGAATCCAGGCTCAAACGAGGCAGCGTGACATCTCTAGCCACCACGACCACAAACTGACCATCTCTTATACACTGGACAGTCACTGGAACAAGGTACAAGAGCTGGTTATTGATGAGGATCGGTTTAACAAGAAACACCTTTACATTGACTCAACACTCTTACCAGCCTTCCCATAGTAACACTGCTGTCCGTTAAAGCAGCAGTTAATAGCTGCACACTCAGCACCACTGATACCAGGTGGTCCACACTGGATCTGCTCATAATCAGCAATAGCACATTTGTCAACGGGCTCTGCCTTTCCCACTGGCTGTTTCGGCTGAAACTGCTGAGGAAACGGTTGACTAGCTTGAACTGACTGAGGAAACTGTTGACTAGCTTGCTGTTGAACAGACTGAGGGAACTGTTGACTAGTCTGTTGAATAGACTGAGAAAACTGTTGACTAGCTTGCTGTTGAACAGACTGAGGGAACTGTTGACTAGCTTGCTGTTGAACAGACTGAGGGAACTGTTGACTAGCTTGCTGTTGGGAACTGTTGACTAGCTTGCTGTTGAACTGGCTTAGAAAATTGTTGACTAGCTTGCTGTTGAACTGGCTTAGAAAACTGTTGACTAGCTTGCTGTTGAACTGGCTTAGAAAACTGTTGACTAGCTTGCTGTTGAACTGGCTTAGGATACTGTTGATTAGCTTGCCATTGAACTGACTGAGGAAACTGCTGAGGAAACTGTTGACTAGCTTGCTGTTGAACAGACTGAAGAAACCGCTGACTAGTTTGCTGTTGAACTGGCTTAGAAAACTGTTGACTAGCTTGCCGTTGAACTGACAGAGGGAACTGTTGACTAGCTTGAACTGACTGAGGAAACTGCTGACTAGCTTGCTGTTGAAACCTCGGGTCAGTTTGCTGGAACATCAGAGCTTGAGGACTTTGGTGCAGATTACTCCACTTTGGAACAGCATGACAGAAAGCACAGAACCAAACACAAAGTGCCAGAGTCTGAGCAACACACCAACTCCCTGCCATTGTCCAACAGCTAGTCACACTGTTGAGATGCTGCCCTTTGGTTTTTTGTACTCTACCGATTTTGGCTAATTAACGATAATCCCTCCCCTTTCATTAACAGTCATGATTCTCCAGACTTGCATGAGTGTGGAGTTTATCCAACTGGGTGTTTCCATTTGTTCCTAAGATTCAATTGTCCTTGTTTTTCCACCCTTTTTGAACATGCAAAGAATGCACATATTGAGCTTGATGCGGAAAAGTTTACTAGTACTATTTCTGCCATTCAGAATTCGGCCTTTGTTTTAAATGCTTCATCCTGCGAATATAATGGTGGATGTTTTGGCTATTCTGGCCTGTGTATTCAGATTGACTAAAGAGCTTGACATGCAGGATTATGTTTCAATGATATGAAAGACTTTATCAGCAAGCAATAGCTGCCGTATTCTTAAAATGATCTTGCATTTCTACTATTATGCTCTTATATTGTGTTCGTGTTTTTGAAAGCTGCATTCATTTGATCAAAAATACAGTACAAAATGTGAAATATTATTCAAAATTAGAATAGCTGTTGTTTTCGTAATAATAGTGTAAAGTGTCATTTATTCTTATACTGGCTAACGCCAGACCACATGTTCATTTTCTCGTATTTGAGGCGTGGTTCACGAATGCCCAAAGCCGTATTATTGGGTGCTACAAATGTCTATCAAATGGGCCTGTGCTCCCTCCCCATTCTGTGATTGTTTCCCTAATTCAGGGAAAAATTTGGTTCATGGTGTCCAGGCTGCCTAGCAGCGTGAATAAAATCGTCCTGCAGCAAGGCAGCATGGGGAAACCCAGGCTAATTTATTCCTGTGATAAAAGCTGAGTTTTCAGCATCATTACTCCAGTCTTCAGTTTCACATGGTCCTTTAGGAATCATTCTAATATGCTAATTTGCTGCTCAAGAAACATTGATTACCATCAATGCTTTGCCACAGTCTGCCAGCATTGAGTTTGTGACTGAGATTGCAACTCACTTCCCTGACTATGTTCATTGTGGTCTGTAGATGCACACAAACAAGCGTCACAAGACATCTGGAAATGGATTATTTCAATGCAATGAAGGATTTAAAAGCCCTTCACACAACAAGTAGGGCAGCACAATGATGGTTAAACTGATAATCATTATTATTCTCATTTGAGACATTTCTTTTATCCAAGTTATGTGACTTTCATGTGAACACAAAAATCAAAAGAACATTTACACAGATGCAGGGTCTATTCACCAGAAATACTGCAAGTCATAATTCCAAGAAACTCACAATTGTGAAATAGGTCACAATTACCATCATGTTATTCCTTGGCAAAATAATCTGCAAGTCTGCACCCTGCTACTGTATATAAAATATTGAGCTTTACAGAAGCATAGGAACCCAGGTTTGCAACTGGAGCTTGCCTAGAAGTTCAGTGAAATGGCTTAGGCAGAAGTTTGGCTTGTTTAGTTCAAATCAAGCACCAATCAGAATGAACAACCTTGCTAAAGCACAAATGGAACTTTAGTTGTGTGGCCCAGTAAATAAAACCAAGAACAGTCACGCAAGAGCCGACTCATTGAACATCAACACCAATTTATTAAATCTAAATTGACATGACCAGGTTAACTTCTCCACTAGACACCACAGTTTGCCCACTAGAGATGGTCTTGATGGGAGTGTCCCTTCCTGTAAGAGAAGTGGTAGAAGCATGAGGAGCACTTAAAAACCAAATTCCCACGGTTCCCAAGTCGGTTTACAGCAAGCACTCACTTTTCCTAGTGCAGCTTTGCTCACAGGAGCCAGAAGAGGGATGGCACACTGCTGTACTACAGTGGATGAAGATCTAACAGAGGGAGAAAAGGTTTAGCCATAGAATTCACTATAAAAAGCACTAATAATAAGGGTTGAGGTAAGGCTGCGGAGCATACGGTTTCCTGCAGAGGAGCCAGTGACGATGGATCAACAAATGTGAACATCTTCACAATAAAGCGCTTGTAGTGGGTTGGGAACTGAAGACCAGACGATCCAGTCACTGGAACCAATGTGGTCAGGTAACGATCATCCTGGTAAGGGCATCTGAAAGGAAAAAAGGGAATCAGAAACGCCTTACAGCACACTAGATGGACAAAGACTGGCCTTACTCACCCATCAACCAGAAGGTCCCACTGGGGTAGACTGAGTGGACTGGGGGTTGACGTCGCCCAGCAATGTCCCAGCATCAGGACAATGTTGGGGTCGGTCCTCTCCATAACGTGCACCTCAACATACACAGGCTCCCGCAGGACTTTTGTAACAGGATAATCAGCATCACTGTAGTAGGAAGTGTACGCCTCGTCCCCTGAGGAAGAACAGTGTTTAACCAGAAACCACTGCAACCTGGAGCTTTGGAAAAGCTTTAGGCACACACTTGGGTCAAATACTTACCTTCTGCACAGCCTTTGGTGACACACTGACCATTTGCTAGCCTAAGCTCCACCCTGAGGGGTCCAGGAGCAGCTACTGGTGGAGGTGGAGGAACAGTGTTGACCTCCACAACCAGAGCTTCCACAGAAGTACCAGAGTACCGACACTGGAAGAGAAGCCTGGAAAACAAACAGTGAGCTTGTAGCATTTGCCAAGGATTAACAAACCTGCTGAAGCATACGTCACCCACTCAAAATGGCTGTCCCTTGTGATGGAACCAAGTGGTCCGATACCCACTTCATACGAGGAGGTCATTCTGTTTTCATACACCACATATCCACTGTCCTCCTGCAAATAGTAACACTGTTGGCATCCAGTCCACTTTAAGCCATGCAGAACAAAACCACAAGCAGCTACTCACCATCATGCTCGTGCCGCACGCAGTGACAGGGAACTGGTATATAGCAAAGAAAGGTGTGGATCCCACAGGACTGCAAGCTGGATCATCTCCACCCAGGAGACGGACTGAATCCAGGCTCAAACGAGGCAGCGTGACATCTCTAGCCACCACGACCACAAACTGACCATCTCTTATACACTGGACAGTCACTGGAACAAGGTACAAGAGCTGGTTATTGATGAGGATCGGTTTAACAAGAAACACCTTTACATTGACTCAACACTCTTACCAGCCTTCCCATAGTAACACTGCTGTCCGTTAAAGCAGCAGTTAATAGCTGCACACTCAGCACCACTGATACCAGGTGGTCCACACTGGATCTGCTCATAATCAGCAATAGCACATTTGTCAACGGGCTCTGCCTTTCCCACTGGCTGTTTCGGCTGAAACTGCTGAGGAAACGGTTGACTAGCTTGAACTGACTGAGGAAACTGTTGACTAGCTTGCTGTTGAACAGACTGAGGGAACTGTTGACTAGTCTGTTGAATAGACTGAGAAAACTGTTGACTAGCTTGCTGTTGAACAGACTGAGGGAACTGTTGACTAGCTTGCTGTTGAACAGACTGAGGGAACTGTTGACTAGCTTGCTGTTGAACTGGCTTAGAAAATTGTTGACTAGCTTGCTGTTGAACTGGCTTAGAAAACTGTTGACTAGCTTGCTGTTGAACTGGCTTAGAAAACTGTTGACTAGCTTGCTGTTGAACTGGCTTAGGATACTGTTGATTAGCTTGCCATTGAACTGACTGAGGAAACTGCTGAGGAAACTGTTGACTAGCTTGCTGTTGAACAGACTGAAGAAACCGCTGACTAGTTTGCTGTTGAACTGGCTTAGAAAACTGTTGACTAGCTTGCCGTTGAACTGACAGAGGGAACTGTTGACTAGCTTGAACTGACTGAGGAAACTGCTGACTAGCTTGCTGTTGAAACCTCGGGTCAGTTTGCTGGAACATCAGAGCTTGAGGACTTTGGTGCAGATTACTCCACTTTGGAACAGCATGACAGAAAGCACAGAACCAAACACAAAGTGCCAGAGTCTGAGCAACACACCAACTCCCTGCCATTGTCCAACAGCTAGTCACACTGTTGAGATGCTGCCCTTTGGTTTTTTGTACTCTACCGATTTTGGCTAATTAACGATAATCCCTCCCCTTTCATTAACAGTCATGATTCTCCAGACTTGCATGAGTGTGGAGTTTATCCAACTGGGTGTTTCCATTTGTTCCTAAGATTCAATTGTCCTTGTTTTTCCACCCTTTTTGAACATGCAAAGAATGCACATATTGAGCTTGATGCGGAAAAGTTTACTAGTACTATTTCTGCCATTCAGAATTCGGCCTTTGTTTTAAATGCTTCATCCTGCGAATATAATGGTGGATGTTTTGGCTATTCTGGCCTGTGTATTCAGATTGACTAAAGAGCTTGACATGCAGGATTATGTTTCAATGATATGAAAGACTTTATCAGCAAGCAATAGCTGCCGTATTCTTAAAATGATCTTGCATTTCTACTATTATGCTCTTATATTGTGTTCGTGTTTTTGAAAGCTGCATTCATTTGATCAAAAATACAGTACAAAATGTGAAATATTATTCAAAATTAGAATAGCTGTTGTTTTCGTAATAATAGTGTAAAGTGTCATTTATTCTTATACTGGCTAACGCCAGACCACATGTTCATTTTCTCGTATTTGAGGCGTGGTTCACGAATGCCCAAAGCCGTATTATTGGGTGCTACAAATGTCTATCAAATGGGCCTGTGCTCCCTCCCCATTCTGTGATTGTTTCCCTAATTCAGGGAAAAATTTGGTTCATGGTGTCCAGGCTGCCTAGCAGCGTGAATAAAATCGTCCTGCAGCAAGGCAGCATGGGGAAACCCAGGCTAATTTATTCCTGTGATAAAAGCTGAGTTTTCAGCATCATTACTCCAGTCTTCAGTTTCACATGGTCCTTTAGGAATCATTCTAATATGCTAATTTGCTGCTCAAGAAACATTGATTACCATCAATGCTTTGCCACAGTCTGCCAGCATTGAGTTTGTGACTGAGATTGCAACTCACTTCCCTGACTATGTTCATTGTGGTCTGTAGATGCACACAAACAAGCGTCACAAGACATCTGGAAATGGATTATTTCAATGCAATGAAGGATTTAAAAGCCCTTCACACAACAAGTAGGGCAGCACAATGATGGTTAAACTGATAATCATTATTATTCTCATTTGAGACATTTCTTTTATCCAAGTTATGTGACTTTCATGTGAACACAAAAATCAAAAGAACATTTACACAGATGCAGGGTCTATTCACCAGAAATACTGCAAGTCATAATTCCAAGAAACTCACAATTGTGAAATAGGTCACAATTACCATCATGTTATTCCTTGGCAAAATAATCTGCAAGTCTGCACCCTGCTACTGTATATAAAATATTGAGCTTTACAGAAGCATAGGAACCCAGGTTTGCAACTGGAGCTTGCCTAGAAGTTCAGTGAAATGGCTTAGGCAGAAGTTTGGCTTGTTTAGTTCAAATCAAGCACCAATCAGAATGAACAACCTTGCTAAAGCACAAATGGAACTTTAGTTGTGTGGCCCAGTAAATAAAACCAAGAACAGTCACGCAAGAGCCGACTCATTGAACATCAACACCAATTTATTAAATCTAAATTGACATGACCAGGTTAACTTCTCCACTAGACACCACAGTTTGCCCACTAGAGATGGTCTTGATGGGAGTGTCCCTTCCTGTAAGAGAAGTGGTAGAAGCATGAGGAGCACTTAAAAACCAAATTCCCACGGTTCCCAAGTCGGTTTACAGCAAGCACTCACTTTTCCTAGTGCAGCTTTGCTCACAGGAGCCAGAAGAGGGATGGCACACTGCTGTACTACAGTGGATGAAGATCTAACAGAGGGAGAAAAGGTTTAGCCATAGAATTCACTATAAAAAGCACTAATAATAAGGGTTGAGGTAAGGCTGCGGAGCATACGGTTTCCTGCAGAGGAGCCAGTGACGATGGATCAACAAATGTGAACATCTTCACAATAAAGCGCTTGTAGTGGGTTGGGAACTGAAGACCAGACGATCCAGTCACTGGAACCAATGTGGTCAGGTAACGATCATCCTGGTAAGGGCATCTGAAAGGAAAAAAGGGAATCAGAAACGCCTTACAGCACACTAGATGGACAAAGACTGGCCTTACTCACCCATCAACCAGAAGGTCCCACTGGGGTAGACTGAGTGGACTGGGGGTTGACGTCGCCCAGCAATGTCCCAGCATCAGGACAATGTTGGGGTCGGTCCTCTCCATAACGTGCACCTCAACATACACAGGCTCCCGCAGGACTTTTGTAACAGGATAATCAGCATCACTGTAGTAGGAAGTGTACGCCTCGTCCCCTGAGGAAGAACAGTGTTTAACCAGAAACCACTGCAACCTGGAGCTTTGGAAAAGCTTTAGGCACACACTTGGGTCAAATACTTACCTTCTGCACAGCCTTTGGTGACACACTGACCATTTGCTAGCCTAAGCTCCACCCTGAGGGGTCCAGGAGCAGCTACTGGTGGAGGTGGAGGAACAGTGTTGACCTCCACAACCAGAGCTTCCACAGAAGTACCAGAGTACCGACACTGGAAGAGAAGCCTGGAAAACAAACAGTGAGCTTGTAGCATTTGCCAAGGATTAACAAACCTGCTGAAGCATACGTCACCCACTCAAAATGGCTGTCCCTTGTGATGGAACCAAGTGGTCCGATACCCACTTCATACGAGGAGGTCATTCTGTTTTCATACACCACATATCCACTGTCCTCCTGCAAATAGTAACACTGTTGGCATCCAGTCCACTTTAAGCCATGCAGAACAAAACCACAAGCAGCTACTCACCATCATGCTCGTGCCGCACGCAGTGACAGGGAACTGGTATATAGCAAAGAAAGGTGTGGATCCCACAGGACTGCAAGCTGGATCATCTCCACCCAGGAGACGGACTGAATCCAGGCTCAAACGAGGCAGCGTGACATCTCTAGCCACCACGACCACAAACTGACCATCTCTTATACACTGGACAGTCACTGGAACAAGGTACAAGAGCTGGTTATTGATGAGGATCGGTTTAACAAGAAACACCTTTACATTGACTCAACACTCTTACCAGCCTTCCCATAGTAACACTGCTGTCCGTTAAAGCAGCAGTTAATAGCTGCACACTCAGCACCACTGATACCAGGTGGTCCACACTGGATCTGCTCATAATCAGCAATAGCACATTTGTCAACGGGCTCTGCCTTTCCCACTGGCTGTTTCGGCTGAAACTGCTGAGGAAACGGTTGACTAGCTTGAACTGACTGAGGAAACTGTTGACTAGCTTGCTGTTGAACAGACTGAGGGAACTGTTGACTAGTCTGTTGAATAGACTGAGAAAACTGTTGACTAGCTTGCTGTTGAACAGACTGAGGGAACTGTTGACTAGCTTGCTGTTGAACAGACTGAGGGAACTGTTGACTAGCTTGCTGTTGAACAGACTGAGGGAACTGTTGACTAGCTTGCTGTTGAACTGGCTTAGAAAACTGTTGACTAGCTTGCTGTTGAACTGGCTTAGAAAACTGTTGACTAGCTTGCTGTTGAACTGGCTTAGAAAACTGTTGACTAGCTTGCTGTTGAACTGGCTTAGGAGACTGTTGATTAGCTTGCCATTGAACTGACTGAGGAAACTGCTGAGGAAACTGTTGACTAGCTTGCTGTTGAACAGACTGAAGAAACCGCTGACTAGTTTGCTGTTGAACTGGCTTAGAAAATTGTTGACTAGCTTGCCGTTGAACTGACAGAGGGAACTGTTGACTAGCTTGAACTGACTGAGGAAACTGCTGACTAGCTTGCTGTTGAAACCTCGGGTCAGTTTGCTGGAACATCAGAGCTTGAGGACTTTGGTGCAGATTACTCCACTTTGGAACAGCATGACAGAAAGCACAGAACCAAACACAAAGTGCCAGAGTCTGAGCAACACACCAACTCCCTGCCATTGTCCAACAGCTAGTCACACTGTTGAGATGCTGCCCTTTGGTTTTTTGTACTCTACCGATTTTGGCTAATTAACGATAATCCCTCCCCTTTCATTAACAGTCATGATTCTCCAGACTTGCATGAGTGTGGAGTTTATCCAACTGGGTGTTTCCATTTGTTCCTAAGATTCAATTGTCCTTGTTTTTCCACCCTTTTTGAACATGCAAAGAATGCACATATTGAGCTTGATGCGGAAAAGTTTACTAGTACTATTTCTGCCATTCAGAATTCGGCCTTTGTTTTAAATGCTTCATCCTGCGAATATAATGGTGGATGTTTTGGCTATTCTGGCCTGTGTATTCAGATTGACTAAAGAGCTTGACATGCAGGATTATGTTTCAATGATATGAAAGACTTTATCAGCAAGCAATAGCTGCCGTATTCTTAAAATGATCTTGCATTTCTACTATTATGCTCTTATATTGTGTTCGTGTTTTTGAAAGCTGCATTCATTTGATCAAAAATACAGTACAAAATGTGAAATATTATTCAAAATTAGAATAGCTGTTGTTTTCGTAATAATAGTGTAAAGTGTCATTTATTCTTATACTGGCTAACGCCAGACCACATGTTCATTTTCTCGTATTTGAGGCGTGGTTCACGAATGCCCAAAGCCGTATTATTGGGTGCTACAAATGTCTATCAAATGGGCCTGTGCTCCCTCCCCATTCTGTGATTGTTTCCCTAATTCAGGGAAAAATTTGGTTCATGGTGTCCAGGCTGCCTAGCAGCGTGAATAAAATCGTCCTGCAGCAAGGCAGCATGGGGAAACCCAGGCTAATTTATTCCTGTGATAAAAGCTGAGTTTTCAGCATCATTACTCCAGTCTTCAGTTTCACATGGTCCTTTAGGAATCATTCTAATATGCTAATTTGCTGCTCAAGAAACATTGATTACCATCAATGCTTTGCCACAGTCTGCCAGCATTGAGTTTGTGACTGAGATTGCAACTCACTTCCCTGACTATGTTCATTGTGGTCTGTAGATGCACACAAACAAGCGTCACAAGACATCTGGAAATGGATTATTTCAATGCAATGAAGGATTTAAAAGCCCTTCACACAACAAGTAGGGCAGCACAATGATGGTTAAACTGATAATCATTATTATTCTCATTTGAGACATTTCTTTTATCCAAGTTATGTGACTTTCATGTGAACACAAAAATCAAAAGAACATTTACACAGATGCAGGGTCTATTCACCAGAAATACTGCAAGTCATAATTCCAAGAAACTCACAATTGTGAAATAGGTCACAATTACCATCATGTTATTCCTTGGCAAAATAATCTGCAAGTCTGCACCCTGCTACTGTATATAAAATATTGAGCTTTACAGAAGCATAGGAACCCAGGTTTGCAACTGGAGCTTGCCTAGAAGTTCAGTGAAATGGCTTAGGCAGAAGTTTGGCTTGTTTAGTTCAAATCAAGCACCAATCAGAATGAACAACCTTGCTAAAGCACAAATGGAACTTTAGTTGTGTGGCCCAGTAAATAAAACCAAGAACAGTCACGCAAGAGCCGACTCATTGAACATCAACACCAATTTATTAAATCTAAATTGACATGACCAGGTTAACTTCTCCACTAGACACCACAGTTTGCCCACTAGAGATGGTCTTGATGGGAGTGTCCCTTCCTGTAAGAGAAGTGGTAGAAGCATGAGGAGCACTTAAAAACCAAATTCCCACGGTTCCCAAGTCGGTTTACAGCAAGCACTCACTTTTCCTAGTGCAGCTTTGCTCACAGGAGCCAGAAGAGGGATGGCACACTGCTGTACTACAGTGGATGAAGATCTAACAGAGGGAGAAAAGGTTTAGCCATAGAATTCACTATAAAAAGCACTAATAATAAGGGTTGAGGTAAGGCTGCGGAGCATACGGTTTCCTGCAGAGGAGCCAGTGACGATGGATCAACAAATGTGAACATCTTCACAATAAAGCGCTTGTAGTGGGTTGGGAACTGAAGACCAGACGATCCAGTCACTGGAACCAATGTGGTCAGGTAACGATCATCCTGGTAAGGGCATCTGAAAGGAAAAAAGGGAATCAGAAACGCCTTACAGCACACTAGATGGACAAAGACTGGCCTTACTCACCCATCAACCAGAAGGTCCCACTGGGGTAGACTGAGTGGACTGGGGGTTGACGTCGCCCAGCAATGTCCCAGCATCAGGACAATGTTGGGGTCGGTCCTCTCCATAACGTGCACCTCAACATACACAGGCTCCCGCAGGACTTTTGTAACAGGATAATCAGCATCACTGTAGTAGGAAGTGTACGCCTCGTCCCCTGAGGAAGAACAGTGTTTAACCAGAAACCACTGCAACCTGGAGCTTTGGAAAAGCTTTAGGCACACACTTGGGTCAAATACTTACCTTCTGCACAGCCTTTGGTGACACACTGACCATTTGCTAGCCTAAGCTCCACCCTGAGGGGTCCAGGAGCAGCTACTGGTGGAGGTGGAGGAACAGTGTTGACCTCCACAACCAGAGCTTCCACAGAAGTACCAGAGTACCGACACTGGAAGAGAAGCCTGGAAAACAAACAGTGAGCTTGTAGCATTTGCCAAGGATTAACAAACCTGCTGAAGCATACGTCACCCACTCAAAATGGCTGTCCCTTGTGATGGAACCAAGTGGTCCGATACCCACTTCATACGAGGAGGTCATTCTGTTTTCATACACCACATATCCACTGTCCTCCTGCAAATAGTAACACTGTTGGCATCCAGTCCACTTTAAGCCATGCAGAACAAAACCACAAGCAGCTACTCACCATCATGCTCGTGCCGCACGCAGTGACAGGGAACTGGTATATAGCAAAGAAAGGTGTGGATCCCACAGGACTGCAAGCTGGATCATCTCCACCCAGGAGACGGACTGAATCCAGGCTCAAACGAGGCAGCGTGACATCTCTAGCCACCACGACCACAAACTGACCATCTCTTATACACTGGACAGTCACTGGAACAAGGTACAAGAGCTGGTTATTGATGAGGATCGGTTTAACAAGAAACACCTTTACATTGACTCAACACTCTTACCAGCCTTCCCATAGTAACACTGCTGTCCGTTAAAGCAGCAGTTAATAGCTGCACACTCAGCACCACTGATACCAGGTGGTCCACACTGGATCTGCTCATAATCAGCAATAGCACATTTGTCAACGGGCTCTGCCTTTCCCACTGGCTGTTTCGGCTGAAACTGCTGAGGAAACGGTTGACTAGCTTGAACTGACTGAGGAAACTGTTGACTAGCTTGCTGTTGAACAGACTGAGGGAACTGTTGACTAGTCTGTTGAATAGACTGAGAAAACTGTTGACTAGCTTGCTGTTGAACAGACTGAGGGAACTGTTGACTAGCTTGCTGTTGAACAGACTGAGGGAACTGTTGACTAGCTTGCTGTTGAACTTGAAACTGTTGACTAGCTTGCTGTTGAGGAACTGTTGACTAGCTTGCTGTTGAAGCTTGCTGTTGACTACAGACTGAGGAAAACTGTTGACTAGCTTGCTGTTGAACTGGCTTAGAAAACTGTTGACTAGCTTGCTGTTGAACTGGCTTAGAAAACTGTTGACTAGCTTGCTGTTGAACTGGCTTAGAAAACTGTTGACTAGCTTGCTGTTGAACTGGCTTAGGATACTGTTGATTAGCTTGCCATTGAACTGACTGAGGAAACTGCTGAGGAAACTGTTGACTAGCTTGCTGTTGAACAGACTGAAGAAACCGCTGACTAGTTTGCTGTTGAACTGGCTTAGAAAACTGTTGACTAGCTTGCCGTTGAACTGACAGAGGGAACTGTTGACTAGCTTGAACTGACTGAGGAAACTGCTGACTAGCTTGCTGTTGAAACCTCGGGTCAGTTTGCTGGAACATCAGAGCTTGAGGACTTTGGTGCAGATTACTCCACTTTGGAACAGCATGACAGAAAGCACAGAACCAAACACAAAGTGCCAGAGTCTGAGCAACACACCAACTCCCTGCCATTGTCCAACAGCTAGTCACACTGTTGAGATGCTGCCCTTTGGTTTTTTGTACTCTACCGATTTTGGCTAATTAACGATAATCCCTCCCCTTTCATTAACAGTCATGATTCTCCAGACTTGCATGAGTGTGGAGTTTATCCAACTGGGTGTTTCCATTTGTTCCTAAGATTCAATTGTCCTTGTTTTTCCACCCTTTTTGAACATGCAAAGAATGCACATATTGAGCTTGATGCGGAAAAGTTTACTAGTACTATTTCTGCCATTCAGAATTCGGCCTTTGTTTTAAATGCTTCATCCTGCGAATATAATGGTGGATGTTTTGGCTATTCTGGCCTGTGTATTCAGATTGACTAAAGAGCTTGACATGCAGGATTATGTTTCAATGATATGAAAGACTTTATCAGCAAGCAATAGCTGCCGTATTCTTAAAATGATCTTGCATTTCTACTATTATGCTCTTATATTGTGTTCGTGTTTTTGAAAGCTGCATTCATTTGATCAAAAATACAGTACAAAATGTGAAATATTATTCAAAATTAGAATAGCTGTTGTTTTCGTATA
>NW_024121140.1:87972-122499 GCF_016745375.1 Pimephales promelas
AGCAACACACCAACTCCCTGCCATTGTCCAACAGCTAGTCACACTGTTGAGATGCTGCCCCTTGGTTTTTTACTTCTACCGATTTTGGCTAATTAACGATAATCCCTCCCCTTCATTAACAGTCATTATTCTCCAGACTTGCATGAGTGTGGAGTTTATCCAACTGGGTGTTTCCATTTGTTCCTAAGATTCAATTGTCCTTGTTTTCCCACCCTTTTTGAACATGCAAAGAATGCACATATTGAGCTTGATGCGGAAAAGTTTACTAGTACTGTTTCTGCCATTCAGAATTCGGCCTTTGTTTTAAATGCTTCATCCTGCGAATATAATGGTGGATGTTTTGGCTATTCTGGCCTGTGTATTCAGATTGACTTAAGAGTTTGACATGCAGGATTATGTTTCAATGATATGAAAGACTTTATCAGCAAGCAATAGCTGCCGTATTCTTAAAATGATCTTGCATTTCTACTATTATGCTCTTATATTGTGTTCATGTTTTTGAAAGCTGCATTCATTTGATCAAAAATACAGTACAAAATGTGAAATATTATTCCAAAATTAGAGTAGCTGTTGTTTTCGTAATAATAGTGTAAAGTGTCATTTATTCTTATACTGGCTAACGCCAGACCACATGTTCATTTTCTCGTATTTGAGGCGTGGTTCACGAATGCCCAAAGCCGTATTATTTGGGTGCTACAAATGTCTATCAAATGCGCCTGTGCTTCCTCCCCATTCTGTGATTGTTTCCCTATTTCGGGGAAAAATTTGGTTCATTGGTGTCCAGGCTTCCTAGCAGCGTGAATAAAATCGTCCTGCAGCAAGGCAGCATGGGAAAACCCAGGCTAATTTATTCCTGTGATAAAAAGTTTTCAGCATCATTACTCCAGTCTTCAGTTTCACACGGTCCTTTAGGAATCATTCTAATATGCTAATTTGCTGCTCAAGAAACATTGATTACCAACAATGCTTTGCCACAGTCTGCCAGCATTGAGTTTGTGACTTAGATTGCAACTCACTTCCCTGACTATGTTCATTGTGGTCTGTAGATGCACACGAACAAGCGTCACAAGACTTCTGGAAACGGATTATTTCAATGCAATGAAGGGATTTAAAAGCCCTTCACACAACAAGTAGGGCAGCACAATGATGGTTAAACTGATAGTCATTATTATTCTCATTTGAGACATTTCTTTTATCCAAGTTATGGGACTTTCATGTGAACACAAAAATCAAAAGAACATTTACACATATGCAGGGTCTATTCACCAGAAATACTCCAAGTCATAATTCCAAGAAACTCACAATTGTGAAAGAAGTCACAATTACCATCATATTATTCCTTGGCAAAATAATCTGCGAGAAAAAGTCTGCACCCTGCTACTGTATATAAAATATTGAGCTTTACAGAAGCATAGGAACCCAGGTTTGCAACTGGAGCTTGCCTAGAAGTTCAGTGAAATGGCTTAGGCAGAAGTTTGGCTTGTTTAGTTCAAACCAAGCACCAATCAGAATGAACAACCTTGCTAAAGCACAAATGGAACTTTAGTTGTGTGGCCCAGTAAATAAAACCAAGAACAGTCACGCAAGAGCCGACTCATTGAACATCAACACCAATTTATTAAATCTAAATTGACATGACCAGGTTAACTTCTCCACTAGACACCACAGTTTGCCCACTAGAGATGGTCTTGATGGGAGTGTCCCTTCCTGTAAGAGAAGTGGTAGAAGCATGAGGAGCACTTAAAAACCAAATTCCCACGGTTCCCAAGTCGGTTTACAGCAAGCACTCACTTTTCCTAGTGCAGCTTTGCTCACAGGAGCCAGAAGAGGGATGGCACACTGCTGTACTACAGTGGATGAAGATCTAACAGAGGGAGAAAAGGTTTAGCCATAGAATTCACTATAAAAAGCACTAATAATAAGGGTTGAGGTAAGGCTGCGGAGCATACTGTTTCCTGCAGAGGAGCCAGTGACGATGGATCAACAAATGTGAACATCTTCACAATAAAGCGCTTGTAGTGGGTTGGGAACTGAAGACCAGACGATCCAGTCACTGGAACCAATGTGGTCAGGTAACGATCATCCTGGTAAGGGCATCTGAAAGGAAAAGAGGGAATCAGAAACGCCTTACAGCACACTAGATGGACAAAGACTGGCCTTACTCACCCATCAACCAGAAGGTCCCACTGGGGTAGACTGAGTGGACTGGGGGTTGACGTCGCCCAGCAATGTCCCAGCATCAGGACAATGTTGGGGTCGGTCCTCTCCATAACGTGCACCTCAACATACACAGGCTCCCGCAGGACTTTTGTAACAGGATAATCAGCATCACTGTAGTAGGAAGTGTACGCCTCGTCCCCTGAGGAAGAACAGTGTTTAACCAGAAACCACTGCAACCTGGAGCTTTGGAAAAGCTTTAGGCACACACTTGGGTCAAATACTTACCTTCTGCACAGCCTTTGGTGACACACTGACCATTTGCTAGCCTAAGCTCCACCCTGAGGGGTCCAGGAGCAGCTACTGGTGGAGGTGGAGGAACAGTGTTGACCTCCACAACCAGAGCTTCCACAGAAGTACCAGAGTACCTACACTGGAAGAGAAGCCTGGAAAACAAACAGTGAGCTTGTAGCATTTGCCAAGGATTAACAAACCTGCTGAAGCATACGTCACCCACTCAAAATGGCTGTCCCTTGTGATGGAACCAAGTGGTCCGATACCCACTTCATACGAGGAGGTCATTCTGTTTTCATACACCACATATCCACTGTCCTCCTGCAAATAGTAACACTGTTGGCATCCAGTCCACTTTAAGCCATGCAGAACAAAACCACAAGCAGCTACTCACCATCATGCTCGTGCCGCACGCAGTGACAGGGAACTGGTATATAGCAAAGAAAGGCGTGGATCCCACAGGACTGCAAGCTGGATCATCTCCACCCAGGAGACGGACTGAATCCAGGCTCAAACGAGGCAGCGTGACATCTCTAGCCACCACGACCACAAACTGACCATCTCTTATACACTGGACAGTCACTGGAACAAGGTACAAGAGCTGGTTATTGATGAGGATCAGTTTAACAAGAAACACCTTTACATTGACTCAACACTCTTACCAGCCTTCCCATAGTAACACTGCTGTCCGTTAAAGCAGCAGTTAATAGCTGCACACTCAGCACCACTGATACCAGGTGGTCCACACTGGATCTGCTCATAATCAGCAACAGCACATTTGTCAACGGGCTCTGCCTTTCCCACTGGCTGTTTCGGCTGAAACTGCTGAGGAAACGGTTGACTAGCTTGAACTGACTGAGGAAACTGTTGACTAGTCTGTTGAACAGACTGAGAAAACTGTTGACTAGCTTGCTGTTGAACAGACTGAGGGAACTGTTGACTAGCTTGCTGTTGAACAGACTGAGGGAACTGTTGACTAGCTTGCTGTTGAACTGGCTTAGAAAACTGTTGACTAGCTTGCTGTTGAACTGGCTTAGGATACTGTTGATTAGCTTGCCATTGAACTGACTGAGGAAACTGTTGACTAGCTTGCTGTTGAACAGACTGAAGAAACCGCTGACTAGTTTGCTGTTGAACTGGCTTAGAAAACTGTTGACTAGCTTGCCGTTGAACTGACAGAGGGAACTGTTGACTAGCTTGAACTGACTGAGGAAACTGCTGACTAGCTTGCTGGAACATCAGAGCTTGAGGACTTTGGTGCAGATTACTCCACTTTGGAACAGCATGACAGAAAGCACAGAACCAAACACAAAGTGCCAGCGTCTGAGCAACACACCAACTCCCTGCCATTGTCCAACAGCTAGTCACACTGTTGAGATGCTGCCCTTTGGTTTTTTGTACTCTACCGATTTTGGCTAATTAACGATAATCCCTCCCCTTTCATTAACAGTCATGATTCTCCAGACTTGCATGAGTGTGGAGTTTATCCAACTGGGTGTTTCCATTTGTTCCTAAGATTCAGTTGTCCTTGTTTTCCCACCCTTTTTGAACATGCAAAGAATGCACATATTGAGCTTGATGCGGAAAAGTTTACTAGTACTATTTCTGCCATTCAGAATTCGGCCTTTGTTTTAAATGCTTCATCCTGCGAATATAATGGTGGATGTTTTGGCTATTCTGGCCTGTGTATTCAGATTGACTAAAGAGTTTGACATGCAGGATTATGTTTCAATGATATGGAAGACTTTATCAGCAAGCAATAGCTGCCGTATTCTTAAAATGATCTTGCATTTCTACTATTATGCTCTTATATTGTGTTCATGTTTTTGAAAGCTGCATTCATTTGATCAAAAATACAGTACAAAATGTGAAATATTATTCCAAATTAGAGTAGCTGTTGTTTTCGTAATAATAGTGTAAAGTGTCATTTATTCTTATACTGGCTAACGCCAGACCACATGTTCATTTTCTCGTATTTGAGGCGTGGTTCACGAATGCCCAAAGCCGTATTATTGGGTGCTACAAATGTCTATCAAATGCGCCTGTGCTTCCTCCCCATTCTGTGATTGTTTCCCTATTTCTGGGAAAAATTTGGTTCATGGTGTCCAGGCTTCCTAGCAGCGTGAATAAAATCGTCCTGCAGCAAGGCAGCATGGGAAAACCCAGGCTAATTTATTCCTGTGATAAAAAGTTTTCAGCATCATTACTCCAGTCTTCAGTTTCACACGGTCCTTTAGGAATCATTCTAATATGCTAATTTGCTGCTCAAGAAACATTGATTACCAACAATGCTTTGCCACAGTCTGCCAGCATTGAGTTTGTGACTTAGATTGCAACTCACTTCCCTGACTATGTTCATTGTGGTCTGTAGATGCACACGAACAAGCGTCACAAGACTTCTGGAAACGGATTATTTCAATGCAATGAAGGGATTTAAAAGCCCTTCACACAACAAGTAGGGCAGCACAATGATGGTTAAACTGATAATCATTATTATTCTCATTTGAGACATTTCTTTTATCCAAGTTATGTGACTTTCATGTGAACACAAAAATCAAAAGAACATTTACACATATGCAGGGTCTATTCACCAGAAATACTCCAAGTCATAATTCCAAGAAACTCACAATTGTGAAATAAGTCACAATTACCATCATGTTATTCCTTGGCAAAATAATCTGCGAGAAAAAGTCTGCACCCTGCTACTGTATATAAAATATTGAGCTTTACAGAAGCATAGGAACCCAGGTTTGCAACTGGAGCTTGCCTAGAAGTTCAGTGAAATGGCTTAGGCAGAAGTTTGGCTTGTTTAGTTCAAATCAAGCACCAATCAGAATGAACAACCTTGCTAAAGCACAAATGGAACTTTAGTTGTGTGGCCCAGTAAATAAAACCAAGAACAGTCACGCAAGAGCCGACTCATTGAACATCAACACCAATTTATTAAATCTAAATTGACATGACCAGGTTAACTTCTCCACTAGACACCACAGTTTGCCCACTAGAGATGGTCTTGATGGGAGTGTCCCTTCCTGTAAGAGAAGAAGTGGTAGAAGCATGAGGAGCACTTAAAAACCAAATTCCCACGGTTCCCAAGTCGGTTTACAGCAAGCACTCACTTTTCCTAGTGCAGCTTTGCTCACAGGAGCCAGAAGAGGGATGGCACACTGCTGTACTACAGTGGATGAAGATCTAACAGAGGGAGAAAAGGTTTAGCCATAGAATTCACTATAAAAAGCACTAATAATAAGGGTTGAGGTAAGGCTGCGGAGCATACGGTTTCCTGCAGAGGAGCCAGTGACGATGGATCAACAAATGTGAACATCTTCACAATAAAGCGCTTGTAGTGGGTTGGGAACTGAAGACCAGACGATCCAGTCACTGGAACCAATGTGGTCAGGTAACGATCATCCTGGTAAGGGCATCTGAAAGGAAAAGAGGGAATCAGAAACGCCTTACAGCACACTAGATGGACAAAGACTGGCCTTACTCACCCATCAACCAGAAGGTCCCACTGGGGTAGACTGAGTGGACTGGGGGTTGACGTCGCCCAGCAATGTCCCAGCATCAGGACAATGTTGGGGTCGGTCCTCTCCATAACGTGCACCTCAACATACACAGGCTCCCGCAGGACTTTTGTAACAGGATAATCAGCATCACTGTAGTAGGAAGTGTACGCCTCGTCCCCTGAGGAAGAACAGTGTTTAACCAGAAACCACTGCAACCTGGAGCTTTGGAAAAGCTTTAGGCACACACTTGGGTCAAATACTTACCTTCTGCACAGCCTTTGGTGACACACTGACCATTTGCTAGCCTAAGCTCCACCCTGAGGGGTCCAGGAGCAGCTACTGGTGGAGGTGGAGGAACAGTGTTGACCTCCACAACCAGAGCTTCCACAGAAGTACCAGAGTACCTACACTGGAAGAGAAGCCTGGAAAACAAACAGTGAGCTTGTAGCATTTGCCAAGGATTAACAAACCTGCTGAAGCATACGTCACCCACTCAAAATGGCTGTCCCTTGTGATGGAACCAAGTGGTCCGATACCCACTTCATACGAGGAGGTCATTCTGTTTTCATACACCACATATCCACTGTCCTCCTGCAAATAGTAACACTGTTGGCATCCAGTCCACTTTAAGCCATGCAGAACAAAACCACAAGCAGCTACTCACCATCATGCTCGTGCCGCACGCAGTGACAGGGAACTGGTATATAGCAAAGAAAGGCGTGGATCCCACAGGACTGCAAGCTGGATCATCTCCACCCAGGAGACGGACTGAATCCAGGCTCAAACGAGGCAGCGTGACATCTCTAGCCACCACGACCACAAACTGACCATCTCTTATACACTGGACAGTCACTGGAACAAGGTACAAGAGCTGGTTATTGATGAGGATCGGTTTAACAAGAAACACCTTTACATTGACTCAACACTCTTACCAGCCTTCCCATAGTAACACTGCTGTCCGTTAAAGCAGCAGTTAATAGCTGCACACTCAGCACCACTGATACCAGGTGGTCCACACTGGATCTGCTCATAATCAGCAACAGCACATTTGTCAACGGGCTCTGCCTTTCCCACTGGCTGTTTCGGCTGAAACTGCTGAGGAAACGGTTGACTAGCTTGAACTGACTGAGGAAACTGTTGACTAGTCTGTTGAACAGACTGAGAAAACTGTTGACTAGCTTGCTGTTGAACAGACTGAGGGAACTGTTGACTAGCTTGCTGTTGAACAGACTGAGGGAACTGTTGACTAGCTTGCTGTTGAACTGGCTTAGAAAACTGTTGACTAGCTTGCTGTTGAACTGGCTTAGGATACTGTTGATTAGCTTGCCATTGAACTGACTGAGGAAACTGCTGAGGAAACTGTTGACTAGCTTGCTGTTGAACAGACTGAAGAAACCGCTGACTAGTTTGCTGTTGAACTGGCTTAGAAAACTGTTGACTAGCTTGCCGTTGAACTGACAGAGGGAACTGTTGACTAGCTTGAACTGACTGAGGAAACTGCTGACTAGCTTGCTGGAACATCAGAGCTTGAGGACTTTGGTGCAGATTACTCCACTTTGGAACAGCATGACAGAAAGCACAGAACCAAACACAAAGTGCCAGCGTCTGAGCAACACACCAACTCCCTGCCATTGTCCAACAGCTAGTCACACTGTTGAGATGCTGCCCTTTGGTTTTTTGTACTCTACCGATTTTGGCTAATTAACGATAATCCCTCCCCTTTCATTAACAGTCATGATTCTCCAGACTTGCATGAGTGTGGAGTTTATCCAACTGGGTGTTTCCATTTGTTCCTAAGATTCAATTGTCCTTGTTTTCCCACCCTTTTTGAACATGCAAAGAATGCACATATTGAGCTTGATGCGGAAAAGTTTACTAGTACTATTTCTGCCATTCAGAATTCGGCCTTTGTTTTAAATGCTTCATCCTGCGAATATAATGGTGGATGTTTTGGCTATTCTGGCCTGTGTATTCAGATTGACTAAAGAGTTTGACATGCAGGATTATGTTTCAATGATATGGAAGACTTTATCAGCAAGCAATAGCTGCCGTATTCTTAAAATGATCTTGCATTTCTACTATTATGCTCTTATATTGTGTTCATGTTTTTGAAAGCTGCATTCATTTGATCAAAAATACAGTACAAAATGTGAAATATTATTCCAAATTAGAGTAGCTGTTGTTTTCGTAATAATAGTGTAAAGTGTCATTTATTCTTATACTGGCTAACGCCAGACCACATGTTCATTTTCTCGTATTTGAGGCGTGGTTCACGAATGCCCAAAGCCGTATTATTGGGTGCTACAAATGTCTATCAAATGCGCCTGTGCTTCCTCCCCATTCTGTGATTGTTTCCCTATTTCTGGGAAAAATTTGGTTCATGGTGTCCAGGCTTCCTAGCAGCGTGAATAAAATCGTCCTGCAGCAAGGCAGCATGGGAAAACCCAGGCTAATTTATTCCTGTGATAAAAAGTTTTCAGCATCATTACTCCAGTCTTCAGTTTCACACGGTCCTTTAGGAATCATTCTAATATGCTAATTTGCTGCTCAAGAAACATTGATTACCAACAATGCTTTGCCACAGTCTGCCAGCATTGAGTTTGTGACTTAGATTGCAACTCACTTCCCTGACTATGTTCATTGTGGTCTGTAGATGCACACGAACAAGCGTCACAAGACTTCTGGAAACGGATTATTTCAATGCAATGAAGGGATTTAAAAGCCCTTCACACAACAAGTAGGGCAGCACAATGATGGTTAAACTGATAATCATTATTATTCTCATTTGAGACATTTCTTTTATCCAAGTTATGTGACTTTCATGTGAACACAAAAATCAAAAGAACATTTACACATATGCAGGGTCTATTCACCAGAAATACTCCAAGTCATAATTCCAAGAAACTCACAATTGTGAAATAAGTCACAATTACCATCATGTTATTCCTTGGCAAAATAATCTGCGAGAAAAAGTCTGCACCCTGCTACTGTATATAAAATATTGAGCTTTACAGAAGCATAGGAACCCAGGTTTGCAACTGGAGCTTGCCTAGAAGTTCAGTGAAATGGCTTAGGCAGAAGTTTGGCTTGTTTAGTTCAAATCAAGCACCAATCAGAATGAACAACCTTGCTAAAGCACAAATGGAACTTTAGTTGTGTGGCCCAGTAAATAAAACCAAGAACAGTCACGCAAGAGCCGACTCATTGAACATCAACACCAATTTATTAAATCTAAATTGACATGACCAGGTTAACTTCTCCACTAGACACCACAGTTTGCCCACTAGAGATGGTCTTGATGGGAGTGTCCCTTCCTGTAAGAGAAGAAGTGGTAGAAGCATGAGGAGCACTTAAAAACCAAATTCCCACGGTTCCCAAGTCGGTTTACAGCAAGCACTCACTTTTCCTAGTGCAGCTTTGCTCACAGGAGCCAGAAGAGGGATGGCACACTGCTGTACTACAGTGGATGAAGATCTAACAGAGGGAGAAAAGGTTTAGCCATAGAATTCACTATAAAAAGCACTAATAATAAGGGTTGAGGTAAGGCTGCGGAGCATACGGTTTCCTGCAGAGGAGCCAGTGACGATGGATCAACAAATGTGAACATCTTCACAATAAAGCGCTTGTAGTGGGTTGGGAACTGAAGACCAGACGATCCAGTCACTGGAACCAATGTGGTCAGGTAACGATCATCCTGGTAAGGGCATCTGAAAGGAAAAGAGGGAATCAGAAACGCCTTACAGCACACTAGATGGACAAAGACTGGCCTTACTCACCCATCAACCAGAAGGTCCCACTGGGGTAGACTGAGTGGACTGGGGGTTGACGTCGCCCAGCAATGTCCCAGCATCAGGACAATGTTGGGGTCGGTCCTCTCCATAACGTGCACCTCAACATACACAGGCTCCCGCAGGACTTTTGTAACAGGATAATCAGCATCACTGTAGTAGGAAGTGTACGCCTCGTCCCCTGAGGAAGAACAGTGTTTAACCAGAAACCACTGCAACCTGGAGCTTTGGAAAAGCTTTAGGCACACACTTGGGTCAAATACTTACCTTCTGCACAGCCTTTGGTGACACACTGACCATTTGCTAGCCTAAGCTCCACCCTGAGGGGTCCAGGAGCAGCTACTGGTGGAGGTGGAGGAACAGTGTTGACCTCCACAACCAGAGCTTCCACAGAAGTACCAGAGTACCTACACTGGAAGAGAAGCCTGGAAAACAAACAGTGAGCTTGTAGCATTTGCCAAGGATTAACAAACCTGCTGAAGCATACGTCACCCACTCAAAATGGCTGTCCCTTGTGATGGAACCAAGTGGTCCGATACCCACTTCATACGAGGAGGTCATTCTGTTTTCATACACCACATATCCACTGTCCTCCTGCAAATAGTAACACTGTTGGCATCCAGTCCACTTTAAGCCATGCAGAACAAAACCACAAGCAGCTACTCACCATCATGCTCGTGCCGCACGCAGTGACAGGGAACTGGTATATAGCAAAGAAAGGCGTGGATCCCACAGGACTGCAAGCTGGATCATCTCCACCCAGGAGACGGACTGAATCCAGGCTCAAACGAGGCAGCGTGACATCTCTAGCCACCACGACCACAAACTGACCATCTCTTATACACTGGACAGTCACTGGAACAAGGTACAAGAGCTGGTTATTGATGAGGATCGGTTTAACAAGAAACACCTTTACATTGACTCAACACTCTTACCAGCCTTCCCATAGTAACACTGCTGTCCGTTAAAGCAGCAGTTAATAGCTGCACACTCAGCACCACTGATACCAGGTGGTCCACACTGGATCTGCTCATAATCAGCAACAGCACATTTGTCAACGGGCTCTGCCTTTCCCACTGGCTGTTTCGGCTGAAACTGCTGAGGAAACGGTTGACTAGCTTGAACTGACTGAGGAAACTGTTGACTAGTCTGTTGAACAGACTGAGAAAACTGTTGACTAGCTTGCTGTTGAACAGACTGAGGGAACTGTTGACTAGCTTGCTGTTGAACAACACTGTTGACTAGCTTGCTGTTGAACTGGGAACTGTTGACTAGCTTGCTGTTGAACTGGCTTAGAAAACTGTTGACTAGCTTGCTGTTGAACTGGCTTAGGATACTGTTGATTAGCTTGCCATTGAACTGACTGAGGAAACTGCTGAGGAAACTGTTGACTAGCTTGCTGTTGAACAGACTGAAGAAACCGCTGACTAGTTTGCTGTTGAACTGGCTTAGAAAACTGTTGACTAGCTTGCCGTTGAACTGACAGAGGGAACTGTTGACTAGCTTGAACTGACTGAGGAAACTGCTGACTAGCTTGCTGTTGAAACAGTTTGCTGGAACATCAGAGCTTGAGGACTTTGGTGCAGATTACTCCACTTTGGAACAGCATGACAGAAAGCACAGAACCAAACACAAAGTGCCAGCGTCTGAGCAACACACCAACTCCCTGCCATTGTCCAACAGCTAGTCACACTGTTGAGATGCTGCCCTTTGGTTTTTTGTACTCTACCGATTTTGGCTAATTAACGATAATCCCTCCCCTTTCATTAACAGTCATGATTCTCCAGACTTGCATGAGTGTGGAGTTTATCCAACTGGGTGTTTCCATTTGTTCCTAAGATTCAATTGTCCTTGTTTTCCCACCCTTTTTGAACATGCAAAGAATGCACATATTGAGCTTGATGCGGAAAAGTTTACTAGTACTATTTCTGCCATTCAGAATTCGGCCTTTGTTTTAAATGCTTCATCCTGCGAATATAATGGTGGATGTTTTGGCTATTCTGGCCTGTGTATTCAGATTGACTAAAGAGTTTGACATGCAGGATTATGTTTCAATGATATGGAAGACTTTATCAGCAAGCAATAGCTGCCGTATTCTTAAAATGATCTTGCATTTCTACTATTATGCTCTTATATTGTGTTCATGTTTTTGAAAGCTGCATTCATTTGATCAAAAATACAGTACAAAATGTGAAATATTATTCCAAATTAGAGTAGCTGTTGTTTTCGTAATAATAGTGTAAAGTGTCATTTATTCTTATACTGGCTAACGCCAGACCACATGTTCATTTTCTCGTATTTGAGGCGTGGTTCACGAATGCCCAAAGCCGTATTATTGGGTGCTACAAATGTCTATCAAATGCGCCTGTGCTCCCTCCCCATTCTGTGATTGTTTCCCTATTTCAGGGAAAAATTTGGTTCATGGTGTCCAGGCTTCCTAGCAGCGTGAATAAAATCGTCCTGCAGCAAGGCAGCATGGGAAAACCCAGGCTAATTTATTCCTGTGATAAAAAGTTTTCAGCATCATTACTCCAGTCTTCAGTTTCACACGGTCCTTTAGGAATCATTCTAATATGCTAATTTGCTGCTCAAGAAACATTGATTACCAACAATGCTTTGCCACAGTCTGCCAGCATTGAGTTTGTGACTTAGATTGCAACTCACTTCCCTGACTATGTTCATTGTGGTCTGTAGATGCACACGAACAAGCGTCACAAGACTTCTGGAAACGGATTATTTCAATGCAATGAAGGGATTTAAAAGCCCTTCACACAACAAGTAGGGCAGCACAATGATGGTTAAACTGATAATCATTATTATTCTCATTTGAGACATTTCTTTTATCCAAGTTATGTGACTTTCATGTGAACACAAAAATCAAAAGAACATTTACACATATGCAGGGTCTATTCACCAGAAATACTCCAAGTCATAATTCCAAGAAACTCACAATTGTGAAATAAGTCACAATTACCATCATGTTATTCCTTGGCAAAATAATCTGCGAGAAAAAGTCTGCACCCTGCTACTGTATATAAAATATTGAGCTTTACAGAAGCATAGGAACCCAGGTTTGCAACTGGAGCTTGCCTAGAAGTTCAGTGAAATGGCTTAGGCAGAAGTTTGGCTTGTTTAGTTCAAATCAAGCACCAATCAGAATGAACAACCTTGCTAAAGCACAAATGGAACTTTAGTTGTGTGGCCCAGTAAATAAAACCAAGAACAGTCACGCAAGAGCCGACTCATTGAACATCAACACCAATTTATTAAATCTAAATTGACATGACCAGGTTAACTTCTCCACTAGACACCACAGTTTGCCCACTAGAGATGGTCTTGATGGGAGTGTCCCTTCCTGTAAGAGAAGAAGTGGTAGAAGCATGAGGAGCACTTAAAAACCAAATTCCCACGGTTCCCAAGTCGGTTTACAGCAAGCACTCACTTTTCCTAGTGCAGCTTTGCTCACAGGAGCCAGAAGAGGGATGGCACACTGCTGTACTACAGTGGATGAAGATCTAACAGAGGGAGAAAAGGTTTAGCCATAGAATTCACTATAAAAAGCACTAATAATAAGGGTTGAGGTAAGGCTGCGGAGCATACGGTTTCCTGCAGAGGAGCCAGTGACGATGGATCAACAAATGTGAACATCTTCACAATAAAGCGCTTGTAGTGGGTTGGGAACTGAAGACCAGACGATCCAGTCACTGGAACCAATGTGGTCAGGTAACGATCATCCTGGTAAGGGCATCTGAAAGGAAAAGAGGGAATCAGAAACGCCTTACAGCACACTAGATGGACAAAGACTGGCCTTACTCACCCATCAACCAGAAGGTCCCACTGGGGTAGACTGAGTGGACTGGGGGTTGACGTCGCCCAGCAATGTCCCAGCATCAGGACAATGTTGGGGTCGGTCCTCTCCATAACGTGCACCTCAACATACACAGGCTCCCGCAGGACTTTTGTAACAGGATAATCAGCATCACTGTAGTAGGAAGTGTACGCCTCGTCCCCTGAGGAAGAACAGTGTTTAACCAGAAACCACTGCAACCTGGAGCTTTGGAAAAGCTTTAGGCACACACTTGGGTCAAATACTTACCTTCTGCACAGCCTTTGGTGACACACTGACCATTTGCTAGCCTAAGCTCCACCCTGAGGGGTCCAGGAGCAGCTACTGGTGGAGGTGGAGGAACAGTGTTGACCTCCACAACCAGAGCTTCCACAGAAGTACCAGAGTACCTACACTGGAAGAGAAGCCTGGAAAACAAACAGTGAGCTTGTAGCATTTGCCAAGGATTAACAAACCTGCTGAAGCATACGTCACCCACTCAAAATGGCTGTCCCTTGTGATGGAACCAAGTGGTCCGATACCCACTTCATACGAGGAGGTCATTCTGTTTTCATACACCACATATCCACTGTCCTCCTGCAAATAGTAACACTGTTGGCATCCAGTCCACTTTAAGCCATGCAGAACAAAACCACAAGCAGCTACTCACCATCATGCTCGTGCCGCACGCAGTGACAGGGAACTGGTATATAGCAAAGAAAGGCGTGGATCCCACAGGACTGCAAGCTGGATCATCTCCACCCAGGAGACGGACTGAATCCAGGCTCAAACGAGGCAGCGTGACATCTCTAGCCACCACGACCACAAACTGACCATCTCTTATACACTGGACAGTCACTGGAACAAGGTACAAGAGCTGGTTATTGATGAGGATCGGTTTAACAAGAAACACCTTTACATTGACTCAACACTCTTACCAGCCTTCCCATAGTAACACTGCTGTCCGTTAAAGCAGCAGTTAATAGCTGCACACTCAGCACCACTGATACCAGGTGGTCCACACTGGATCTGCTCATAATCAGCAACAGCACATTTGTCAACGGGCTCTGCCTTTCCCACTGGCTGTTTCGGCTGAAACTGCTGAGGAAACGGTTGACTAGCTTGAACTGACTGAGGAAACTGTTGACTAGCTTGCTGTTGAACAGACTGAGGGAACTGTTGACTAGCTTGCTGTTGAACAGACTGAGGGAACTGTTGACTAGCTTGCTGTTGAACTGGCTTAGAAAACTGTTGACTAGCTTGCTGTTGAACTGGCTTAGGATACTGTTGATTAGCTTGCCATTGAACTGACTGAGGAAACTGCTGAGGAAACTGTTGACTAGCTTGCTGTTGAACAGACTGAAGAAACCGCTGACTAGTTTGCTGTTGAACTGGCTTAGAAAACTGTTGACTAGCTTGCCGTTGAACTGACAGAGGGATCTGTTGACTAGCTTGAACTGACTGAGGAAACTGCTGACTAGCTTGCTGTTGAAACCTCGGGTCAGTTTGCTGGAACATCAGAGCTTGAGGACTTTGGTGCAGATTACTCCACTTTGGAACAGCATGACAGAACCAAACACAAAGTGCCAGAGTCTGAGCAACACACCAACTCCCTGCCATTGTCCAACAGCTAGTCACACTGTTGAGATGCTGCCCTTTGGTTTTTTGTACTCTACCGATTTTGGCTAATTAACGATAATCCCTCCCCTTTCATTAACAGTCATGATTCTCCAGACTTGCATGAGTGTGGAGTTTATCCAACTGGGTGTTTCCATTTGTTCCTAAGATTCAATTGTCCTTGTTTTTCCACCCTCTTTGAACATGCAAAGAATGCACATATTGATTTTGATGCAGAATAGTTTACTAGTACTATTTCTGCCGTTCAGAATTCGGCCTTTGTTTTATGTTTCATCCTGCGAATATAATGGTGGATGTTTTGGCTATTATGGATTGTTTTTTCGTTAAAACGCGTCTTGGATTTCTCATGGCAATAGGCCTTAGTATTCAGACTGACTTAAGAGTTTGATGTGCAGGATTATGTTGCAATGATATGGAAGCTTTTATCAACAATAGCTTATTTATTCTTAAAGTCCCGTGAACCGGAAGTTGCAAACGATTTTTCTCCAGTGCTGTGACGTATTTCCAAGTGAAACGGAATATTGAACAGAGGGCAGGGTTTTACTCTAGCGCTCCTCCTCTCCATCTCTCGCTCATAAGGTGTGTTCGACGGCTGGATGCAACCGATCGGCGAGAACAGCCGCGTGCAGGCGGGGAGGAGCTGCAAACGGAGACGTGAAGTCGGACAATTTCTGGTCCCCGTACTGACGGCTCACGTGATGTTTGCATGGTTATACCACAGCTAAAGTGAAATAAATGCAACATTTGCCAAATAAACAGATATTTCAGACACATTTTCATTCAATACTTTACTGCTTCATAGAGCATCTGTTTGAACTAGAATACAGTTCAAAATAAGCCTATAATCAATGACGTGAAATCAACGCTTTTTAATCAGTTTTATTTAGATAAAAATGATAAGCATGACACAATATAACATTGCGACTACATGAAAAGAGTGTTTACTGTTATAAAATACTGATTTGTGAGCTTTAGTGGAACTAAATGTATGAGAATAAACACGAAACGCACGTGATCGTTGTCATGCGGTGAATCCGGCGAATCGTGGAACAGCTGTGACATCATCAGAGCTCGTGCAGCCGCTCTTGAGAAGCTGCGCTGGCTGAGTCCTCCGGCTACTCTCGTATCGCTCTCGCGGTACTTTGATGGCATACGTCACAGTCACGTGGAGTCAGCGCTGCATCAAGTCGGACAAAATTTCTAACCGGCATGCACTGTTTCAAGTCAGCCGACGATCGGTCTGCGCAGAGCTGCATGAAGTCGAACAAGCCTATAGCAAACTAACGGTTTGAGGGGAGTGGTTAAGCGTTTCCCCACCCAAACTGTGAAACCTACGTCATCAGAAAAAGAAACCGTTCCAGACCGGAAGTAACTTTTCAGATTTTGATTAAAGATTACTAAGGTAAAAATTTTTTTTAATATATATTCACATGCACAGATTAATTGTTCACCACAAGACTAGTAATATGCGCTAACAAAGTAAATAGGTTCAATTTTGATTTCACGGGGACTTTAAATTTTGCACCATTAAAAAGACTAATTTGTATAAAAAAGTGTTTTAATATCCTTTACACACTGCAAGATCATTCTGTATAGCTCAATATTTTAGGTAACAGGGTTCAGACTAGACCTGAAGTAAGGCAATAATATACCTTAAAATAATTTAAACATGCACATTTATTGTAATATGAGTCTTGACAGAAAATAGCAGGATCCATTAAAGTCTCTCTTCACAAAAACCAAATAATTAATTCTCTAAACTATGCTTGAATTCAATTATTAGAGGACAACTATTATTTGAGACCAAATAACTACTCATGTGAAAAAGCATACTCTTCAAGAACTTATTAGGGCTGTTCTTGCACATATGCAATGCTCTCAGTTAACAACCAATGTGGAACCAGATTAAGAAAGCACCAGTCTACTGTTCAATAAACAATACTGGGACCACTTGAGTTTAAGGATTTAACCACGATACACCGCTCTACAGTAATTTGAAAGTGATTGCAGTACCAGTTTTGGCCACAATCTTACATACAGCTCCTTTAATTAATAGAAACGAGTAAAAATTGTGATCAAATATGAAAATATGATTAATCGTACAGCCCTAAAAAAAAAAAAAGTCACACGTTACATACATTAAATGCTGTTATTTTCCCCCATCTGTAGCAATTCTCTGGTGTCTGTTGCTGGTGCCAAGGCTACGCCCATTCCTGCCAAGGGCGAGTTTATTAATATGAATAAATGCACTGCTTTTTTCCTGGACTGAAGTACTGTACAGTCCTGAAGTATCCTGATGCAACATCAAACGATGGTGCCCCTTACTTTCCTCTCACTGGAGACAGCAAGTAAGGGAAAATCATCTATATGCTAATATCGAAATATTCCTTTTTCTCAAACATTTCATCCACATTCGTCTGTGTTTAGATTTGCTGTTGAGCTCCATCCATCTGAAGAGGTCACAGAGTATATTGCCACCATCAGCTACGCCTACGAAGATGAGGCAGACAAAGTCACGTTTAGCCTGAATGCTGAAGGTTAGAGACCACGTAACAAAATACACAACTGAAAAAAAGAGAAAATTTAAATTTACCATCATTTGTCTTTTGCTCACAAACAGGAACATCCCATGAGGCCAGAAATGTAGTGATATTGAACAGACAGCAGTACAGTATCTCTGCAGAGTTTCAAATCGATTCTCTTCAGTTTTATTCTAAAGTTTCTGCAAAACTGAAGCGTGGTGAGAATTTGACTTTGGAAATTGAGAGTGACCTAAAACTCCCAGAAACGACTTCTGTTCAAACACTCATCCTGAAATATGGTACATGTCCAGTACAAATGGCCTGTCGCAATTATTGATTAATTGTCTGATTATGGTTATCAGATCAAATTTAGATAACTGTTCAGTTTAAGTTTCAGTCTCAGTTTGCCATTCAAAGAAGGAAATATATGACCATGAAAGTATCATTCTAGTGAATTATCTCTCTCAAAATATATTCTCAGAGAGTGAAAAGATTGAGGCTGAATTTCAGGCTGATGTCAGATCTGAGATTCAAAGAATCATTCCCAACATCCTTCTTGATCGCCAGATTGGCCTGAATGAGTTGAAGGTCCGCGATGTTCTGGCAAATGCAGTTGCGGTAAGAACTTCCCTCAATTTTTTTTTTCATCAGCTTTTGAGAATACCCAAAGAAACACTGCAAAAAAAATCTGTTCTTACTTAGTATTTTTGTCTTGTTTCCAGTCCAAATATCTAAAAATCCTTAAATCAAGAACCATTCACTAGATGAGTAAAATGACAAGTAAAATGACAATTATGTCCTGTTTTCTGGGCAAAGTGATCAAAATTAAGTTTTGTTTTTCCCCAGAAAACAAGACTTATCTTATGGCATTTTACTACTTCAGTAAATGCATCTTTTAGATTTTTTTTATTTATTTATTATTATTTTTTTTTGCAGCAGCAAATAAATACTTATTAAACTTACAGGGATTGTAAACCCTAAAATGGACTAACATTAAGTAATTTACTCTTACATATACTGTATATAACATATACCCTTCTTTCTTTTTCGGACCACAAAAGGAGAGCATTTTTTTTTTTTTTTAAATGAAGAGCTTGCTATTGTCTATAAAGGCAGTGAATAGTAATCAGCATCAAGCTTTTTATTAAAAAGATGCAAAAGCATTGTAACAGTTTGTCTAGAATTCACACTCAGACTAATTGCCACAAAATTTATATTAGGGAGGGAACCGCCGGCTAAGTAGGGCTGTGTATTGGCAAGAATTTGGCAATACGATGTGTATCACGATACATGGGTCACGATTCAATATATTGCGATATATTTCGATACTGTCCATAAGGCGATATATTGGGATTATTTTTTTAAGTAGGACTATAATTTTAGAAAAAACAATATTAAAAAAAAAGACATGATGTGAATTAATGTCGAACAAGTTTACTTTAGGTAAACAATTCAATACTCAGAAAATCAAACTACCAGTTTGGGATTGTGGTTCACAGGTTCATTACAAAAAACTTTGGTTAAATGTGTTTTTAGAAGTTGGTTATAAACTGGATAGACTAAGGGGGTCGCACACCGGACGAGAAGTGCAGCGCTGCGCCACGTAGGACAACTCCAGGTATCCCACACTGGACGTGCACTTTCTCATCAGTGTATGGCCAGCAATATTGTTATGTTTAATGACATGAAATGAAGGTAATGTCTGTTCTATGTTATGATTGTACCGTACAATAAAATACAATCGTTGTTAATCGTCGGTGTGTGAATGAGTGTGTGAATGGGTGAATGTGAGGCTAATGTAAAGCGCTTTGGTGGCCATTAGGTCTATGAAGGCGCTATATAAATGCAGTCCATTTACCATTTACCATTTAGTCTGCAGTCTGAAAACTTTACCTCAGAGCATCCGTTCACTGAATGAATTGAGAATCTTAGCTGAAAATCCAATAACATCAGCAATTGTCATTCAAGCAGCTGATTTCTGATAATGGATGCAAAACTAAATGCATATTGCAGGATAGGGCGAAGTCAGGATACATTAGCAACGATTTGAGACAAAAAATAATTAAAATTTTATATAAAACTATGTAAATTCAGCAGGATTTTGAACACGGCCCTGAGCCGTTGCTGGGCGCCGCAGGTAGACGGCGAATGGCGCCGCCGGTGTACACTCATAGAGAATAATGTGTTCGAATTTTAAAGATGTGGTGCTGAGCTTCTCGTCTGTTGTACGACGCCCTTATAGACTCTCCGCCGAAACCCCCGTTTCACTGTTGCTCACGCGACGGTCCTGCTCGAGCCTCGACGCTTACGCGCGGCTACTGCTTGCGGTGTGAATGAACGCACTCATTGATTAACATGCCGAAAGGAATAGAGCAGGAGCCGGTCTTGACACGGGGTTCAGCCATAGCTATGTTGTTTCTAGCAAAATGTTAGGCTAGTGGTGCGTCTATGCATAGCCACAAAAAAAAAAAAAAATGATATTGCGTTTCTGAAAATCGATACAGTATTGCAAAATAAAATATCGCGATACTCAAGTGTATCGATTTTTTTCTTACACCCCAACGGCTAAGCTCTGTGTTAGTCTAAATACTCAGTAAGACACGAAATAGATGCAAGAGTGAGTATTTTTCCCAAAAGAAAGAGGTAAAGAATACCTTCCACCATCAATACATGAGAGGAAATCACACATATCATGACCAGAGTCAAAACATTTCAACACTAGCAGAACAAAAGTTCTTATCTGGATGATGATATCTATTTCGTGTCTTACTGAGTATTTAGACTAACACAGAGCTTAGCCGTAGGGGTGTAAGAAAAAATCGATACGCTTGAGTATCCTTAACTAATCTAACTTCTTCTGTCATTGCCTTACTGATATCCTAGATCAATAAGCACACTACCTCCCCCTAGTGTAAGGTCTAAGCCTTACATACCAGAGGACAACTAATGTACAGGCCAGGACTGTTACAGCATCACAGAATGTATTCCAAGTGTTCAGGGGGTTTACGAAAGGGTTTGATCATAGACAGAAGTGGACAGAGCGATCTCATTGGAACTCCATTGAGACGATTGAAGCCCGTTTTTGGCGATTTTTTAGCACTTCCGTCCCTGATGCGCAGACTCAAACAGAGCTTGATGACATAGATGTGACGTGAGCAACCCGTCTGTCTTCTAGTGGCTGTGATCATGAGAAATCTGAATCATTCCCTTCAGAAATTTGCAGAAGCGGAGAATGTGAATAGGAGCTGTCCATGAGCGAGGAGCAGGAGATACTTTTGCTAGGTATTCTGATTAATTATTTTGACATTTTGCCTCCACGTTTCCCCGATTGCGCGCAAGCTTCTTCTCCTGTCCATACGGTAATCTCTCTACTGTGCGACAGAGAGTCGTGTGGGTATGACGCGATCGTTAGCCTACTTTCACTAAAACTGCTTCTACGGGGCCATAACATAAGCTACAAGGTAATGGAGCATTTTATACATTGTCATGTTTCTTTAGAAATAAATAAAGGACAAATGGGGTCTTCAAACACCTCAGATGTAAAGTTATTCGCTGTCAAAGTGACGCCAAAATGAATGGGAGTCAATGGGAATGCTAACGCAAGTGAAGTTCTGCTACAGGTTCCGCGAGGCTTCAACTTGTCGATGGATTACCCCTTTGGGTTTAATACATTTTTAGGGTTTAATGTAGGGTTTTAAACAAAATCTAAGTATTATTTATCAAAAATCCTGACCTTGGCCACAAGTTGTAAGAAATCAAAATAAATTAAAACACATCATGAAATACATCACCTATTCAATCCAAAAGGTATCCAAGTACATTCTTCACTGAATCAAATATAGATGTAAACACATTTTTTTGTTACAACAATAACAAAAAAGTACAAGGATTGTATTTCATGGTGCTTGATTGCTCACAATGTGAGATTTTCGGGGCAAGTCGGAGTAAACTGCGTCGCTACTAAGAGTCTAATGAATGAATGCAGTTTAGCATAGAGGATAAGGATTTTCGTTAAATAATACATTAAAGTGTGGTTTCTTTTCCACCAAGCTCCATCGTAAACCATTGGACCATTCTGTGATACTTTTGCATCTTTCTATGAAAGTTTGAGGTTGGTGCAGGAGGATAGGTGCACGAGGAGGGCTTTTTAAATCATATTTTTTGTGGTCTAAAGCATACTGCATTAGAACAACACCAAGGTGAGTAAATAATGACTTACTTTTATTTATTTATTTTTTACATGTATGCAGATTTTGGGAGTCCACACCGAGCCGGTGATCACTCTTCCTGAAAGATTGTTTCTAAATGTGTGAGTAAATGTTCACCATGTTCAACAGTATTTCAATTAATTTCACAGTTACCAGTTAAAATTAACACATGTTTTTTAAACAGAGAGGCTGCTGTTAAACACCACTTTGGCCAGCATTACTATACCATCACTCTTCCCTTGCCCTTGGGTGGAAAATCCACTAGGGATCTGAACTTTCCCACAACCCTCTCCACACCAAACCTGATTGTGCCTCATCTTGGTCTGGAGTTTGAATCTGCTAGCATTAACCTTCCAGAGGTCTTCATTCCTAAGAGTGTGTCGCTGTCTATGCCAACTCTCGGATTGGTAGAATTGTCCGGAAAACTAAACAGCAACTATTACATCTTAGAAGCAGCTGTGTGTGCAGCCAGAGATCCTGCTGAAAGTTATTCTGCTAAGTTTGAAGTCACTGGCACAAGTCCTGTTGACCTCCTCTCCCTAAAGGTCGAAGGTAAACCTATATTTGAATTACCACATGCACTTGTTTTGGTTGGTTGCTTATTGATTGATTTATTTCACAGGATCTGCTCTAGTTGAGACCACACCTGGTGATCCTCTCAAGGCGAACGTAAAGGCTGTGCTTCGCCACAAGATAATCGGTGCTACGATTGGTGTTGAGGGGGAATTGGAATTTGCTAAAAAACTCAGTGTGAAATCCAAAAGCAAGCTTGAAGTAACTAGCCATGTTGGAGTGCAAATTTCATTGGAGCACACTGGACAGTTTGGCATTGATGCCGAGGAGATCTCTGGATATGGAAACCTGGAAGGATTCTTCAAGGCTGGTTCAGTCCGTGGTTCAGGAAACCTTTTGCAATCAGTCTCAGTCCTCCCATTCAGACAAGAGGCAAAGATGAATTCTTCACTGAAAGTAGATTCAAAACCTCTTCAGGCTCCCAAGTCATTTGCTGTATCCTTTGCCAATGGACACAACACAGCATATGACAACCTTGTAACATGGCTAAACATTGCTGAAATAACCTTCAAGGAATCCCAGCTTGATCTAAATTCTCATACGAAAGCACAGGTTCTTGGCCTGAAGATTCAAAACGTGGTTGAGACTAGAGCTGGTGTCGAAGCAGTTATCATTAAGATTGAGACCTCAACTTACAGCATTGAAGAACGTATCCATTCCCTGATCACAGGAGCACTAGACATTAGTGGTCTAGCTATTCACAGTGACGCCTCTGTTAAACTCATTGGACACCAAGCTGTCCACAAAGCCGTTCTGAACCTCAATAAAGATGGCCTGAGAACCAATGGCACAACCTCACTGAAAAGCCTCCTGAGTCTGCAGGAGCTTAAGTACACCTTTGAGATCACCTACAAAAACGAAACTGCCACTGCTCAGTGCAAAACCATTGGAGAAATTATGGGAAGTCTCATTGACCACAACACTGAGCTAGAGATTGCTGGACTTTCTGGGAAAATCAAAAATCATATACGTTTCAACTCCAGATCATTTAATTTTGACACCAACAGTAATGGTACATCTATTCCATTCAGTTTCAATTTTGATGCCAGTGTGAATGGTAAGGATAAAGCATACTTCCCTTATATACGTACAAGGCATGATTTTACCGCAAAAGTCTTTCTAAAAGCAGAACCACAATCCATAGCTCACTCTCATGAATGCAAAATCTCAACCAGCCTTGACCTAGACAACGGTGTCAACATTAAATCACAATTTGAAAGCATGTCTGACACTTTGCTTATCCCCTCTGAACAAAAGATTAAAGTGACAATTAAGGCTGAAGTAAACGACTATGCCATTAAAAAGGAAATGAGCGCTTACAACAGTCCAGCACGGCTTGGGCTGGAAGGGTCTGGAAATGTGCGCACCAATCTGTTCAACACTGCCAACAGTGCTTATCAGGACTTTGCAGTCTCTGGCTTCCTAAAGTATGACAAAAGCACCGATACACAATCAGTTAGCTTGCCTTTCATTGAAAGTTTTTCACGAGTCCCTGAAAACATCAGAATAACACTTGTGAGCATGGGCGAGACCCTGATGAAATACATCAACCGAGAGGGGATTGCTTCTAAAATTCAGAACATACCTCATCGTGTAAGTGACTGTGTGTCTAAATTGAACTTTGAGAGAAGAGCTCTGCAGCTGAAACATGCCTTGAAAACTCTGTACCACGAGAACGCATTAAAGCTGACAGGTCTGATCGGTGCTTTTGAGAAATTAATGAGTGACATGTTCAATGGTTTCAGTAAGGCATTGGATAGTTTGGAGGAATTGATTGTGATGGGTATGCAGATTGACAAAGTTGGTGAAATCCTACCAAAGCACATCAAGGTATTGATATTTTCCATCATTGAGGACGAAAAAAATATTCTTAGCTTGATCAACACCCAAGGTTACTCAAAGCTGAATGAAATCATCCATCCTGCCAATGCAGAGAACAAGCTTGACAGTCAGATTCCTGCAATTTCGACATCTCTTCTAGTGCCATCTTTTGGAAAACTGTATGGTGAATTCATAATCAAAACACCTCTCTACAACGCCAGAACCTCTGCAGAGTTCATGAACGCCTCAGAGAGATTCCCTTTTTTCACAGCTTGCATTAACTCTAAAGGAACCTCTGCAAACCTCAACGTTCTGAGTTATGATCTAAAATCCACAGCACAGATATCGATTCCCGAGACGAATCCTGTAATAGTGTCTGAAACCTTTAAGTTAACACACACTGAATTGACTTTAGACCAACAGGCATTGTTGACTCTGAATGGATCTGCCTCTAACAATACTGTCTTTCTTGAAACTTCATACAAAAACCAGGTGAGCATCCCCTCGCACTCACTGTTTGGTGAAGTTACCCTGATTCAGAAGGCTGTAGCTTGCCAGGGTGATGCTGCATTCACACTGACAGTTAAAAATGAAGGAACTGGCAGATTTGCCCTTCGAGACTTCTCTGAGGAAGGCACCCATAAGAGTGACTTGTATTTGAACATGGGCATTGGCGCCGCCAAGCTGTCTTTTAATGGCCACACTGATAGTGATGCTTTGCAGATCAAGATGAAGATAAAAGTGAATGCTGATGCTGTTGCTCTAAGCCACCTTGAATTCAATGCTAGTGTTGATACTGAGTCTCCATTAATCAAGAACAGTTTGGTGGTTGTTTCTGGGAAGGCTCGTTTGGGCGATATGATGGTGGAAATCAAGGCATCCCATGTCACATCGGTAGTCGGAGCTGTCAGCGGTGTCCTCTCTAATGCCGCCAATATCATGACTTGTCCTAGTGAGGTTGCTATTGACTTTCAGAACAGGGGTATTGCTAAGATCAACCTCTTCAAGTCTTTTTTAGCCAATGTTGATGTCCAGAAAGACTTCACTGTTACCTTCAACTCTGACATACAAGAAATCCGCAGTGTGTTAGTCGCCTATTTTAACAATTACAACTACAGACATAACGTCACAGCCAGCAATAACAAAGCTGAGATGGGTATTTACGCTGTTGTGGATAGTTTGGCCAGCTTTGGGTACTTGAATGCTGCAGAAATGTTTGTGCCAGCCATTTTCAAGATTCCAGCAACTAGAGAGCTGAACTTGAATGATAATACTGGCCGATGGTATGACTTTACCACAAATGACCAGCCTGTTAATCTAAGTGCCAAACTTGTCTACCAGAAGAGCTGGTTTGCTCCTGTTGTTGATTTGGGTCTCATTGTCCCTTCATTGGGTAACCTAGTCTCTGAGGTGTCTTTCAAATCCTCTATTCTTAACCTCAATGCTAATGCAGGCATTTACCCGAAGAATTACTGGATGCGTGTGAGTGCCACAACTGCCTCCGTGTTTCAGGGATTGAACGCCAAGCTTAATGGAACCACTGGCCTGTCCACAGAAAGTGGATTGAGACTGGCCTCTTGTTTGTCTTTGGAGAATGCCCACATTGGCGGTTATCATGAGAGTACCTTGACTCTGGAAGACATCTATGAGGCTGTGTTGTCTGTGGACACATTTGCTAAGATTAATCTGACAAGCTTCACTATTGATGCCACTCATCATCTTTCTGCGGACCCCAAGGTCCATCCAAAGGCAAAATCAAACTTAAAGATCAAGTACACCTTTGATCGTCCAGATTCGGAGGCTGCAGGACATGGAGATGCTGAGAATACATTAAAGCTGGATGCAACTCTTTCCTTCATCTCCATTGAGTCCGAAACCCAAGTAACCACAAATTCTACATTCACAGATTCTATTGAACTTAAGGGAGAAATGGACAATAAAGCTAACATCTATGTGAGCGGTGATGGTCTGAAATCCAATCTGAAGACTACTGGAAATGGGTACATTGATTTTAAATATTCCAAGTTTGGGTTTGATATTAGTGACCAGCTGACTTTGGAAGGAGATCTTGACCGTATGTATTCTTTGCTAGAATTTGATTCAAACTATACATATTTCCATCACAACTCTATGGACATTGCAATAAACCACACTGCTCTTGGTAAAGTTGAACTTGTTCCCCTAAGCACCCTCTTGGCTGCTGTAGACATATTCTTGACTCAGCCAAGTGATAGTGATTTTGATGTTAGACATACAGAAAGAAGTATTCGTTTTTCGGAGTTAATTAGAAAAATAGAGATTTTCTCCCGTTGGTTCAATTCGAGTACAGAAATATCTGCAGAGTATAGAGGTGTACCCGTCTCAAAGGGTGTGTGGTGGTTCTCTTCTAATCTCACATCTCCCTCTACACTTCTGGAGTATCAGGGTGAAATAATTTTAACTCTAACTGATTGCACGGTTAACATTAATTTCTGTTGAATACACACCGGAGGAAATATTTCATTAAGGGCTTGATTTCAACTTATCATAGGGCTTTATTTACTGTATGCTTGCTCACCTCAGGGCTCTTAATCACTGACATGAACAGATCCAGAATAACTTTAAAAGTCGCTCTCAGGCACAATGATGTAAACATGGTTGTCTAGTGATTGAAACCCTGAAATATTCTTTGTTTCATTTAAACACTACAATAAATGGGTAATTTAACTATAATTATAGACTCGACTCTTCCTCTTGTTCTACCTCATTGACAATTTTACATAAAACTGTACATTTTGTGATGTTCATTGTTTATTTAATTGATGTTCATATATTTAATGTAAAAAAAGAGAATCAAATGACTTTTGGCAAAAGTTAGTTATTAATATTCCTAGTTATATTCCAAGTTAAACGTTTTTTCTTTTGTAGTTTTTATATGATAATATGAAACTTCTGCATTTAAAGAACATGATGCAAATAGCCTATGTGTGAACCGAAAACAAAAATATTTCCATAATTAGATGATATAGCAACAAATATTAAACCAGTGCTCTTTAAATTATCTTACTCAATCACAATTAATTTTCCTTTACTGAACGGCCATGGAAAAAGAGCGCCCTGTATATGTCCAACGGTTTTTTTTGTTGTTGTTTTTTTTTGCAATGTCACATAAAGGCCGTCTCATAGACAAGTCGGTGCATTTCGACGATATGGGAAAATTAAAGCCCAGGCTATTATTTCTAGTTTTATGATATTCGTTTTGTTCATATTACGTTTTTCTCATTAGTTTTAATTAATTTGACAGACAGCATTCCCTGTTGTGGAGCAAGCTTTTCACACACTCTCACGCCACACACATCAATTTTGTCATGCACAGAAAAGGACACGAAGACCGATGTCAGCTCAGATTCTGTTAATTTTATTACGCAATTCAAACAATACAGTATTCGTGCTTTACACCACAGATCCCTAACGCACGTGAACCGATCATCTCTACTAGCTAATTGTAAAAGAACACGAACACTGTTGAAAGATACAGTATGTTACAACTTACCAAAATGTATTCCTCATGCATAATATCGACCAATAATTTTTTTAACTCTTCCCTGAACTGAAATGTAGTAGTGGGCTGTATTTTCCACATGACTGACATCAGGTTCAAGTACACACAAGCCGCCGACTTACTCTCTCTATTGCAGTTTGGCTGGTGGTAATGTTGCCTGCCCGCATACCGCCTCCCATGGCCGAAACTGGTATTACGACACCTGCCGGGCTAGTAATTTAGCATGCTAATTCAGGTTAATATCTCGGCAGCACTATAACTTGTCATTTTTTTAATGACATCATCAACCTTATTTCTTCTCATTCTTTTGATGCGTGTAGCTCATTTTTGGGATATTTTAACCTCAAACTTTACAGATGGCACCTTTGAGCCACGAGACGCGCTACAATACGGGCAAAAGAGCGAATAAAAAATACGATAAAATGAAAAAAAGTGGTAAATAAGATATGGATTGCACTTTATGTAGGCTACTCTCATCGGAGTGTCTGGTTCATGTAAACAGTGAGAGATCTTGTGACAGGCGCGACGCTATAGGTGATGAGACGCGTGCTCCAAATGGACAAAAAGAGCGAATACAATATAAAATAAGATGACAAAATACCCCTACTGTACGCTGCCCTGGATACTAGCGGAGACAATTCACATTATAACACCGAGATTAATAGATATCATGGTAATGTTAGAGATGTAATTTTTTAAAATTTTGCTGAATTTAATTTATAATTGTAGTATTTAATGATGCTATATTTAAATAAAATTGCCTTTGCCATCATGTATTGCCTTCAGAGCCGCTTGATGACGAGGATCACATCCGTTTCGTTTGATAAGCACCCTATGAAAACAGCTGATTCAGCCTTCATCCCGGAGTGCTGCTATTTTTAGGTTAACATCTAGTTGAATCTTTACTTCCATCTATCGATTGTAACCACATTGGAAATCGTTTAATATAGAGCGCATGTCAAATCAAACTCCACTCCTGGAGGTTTCTGGTTCAGGTGTGTTTAATTTTAGACAGTTGTCCTCCAGGAACCAAGTGACAACCCTGATTTAGGCGACAGGCCTGACACAATATAAATAAAAACATGCAAAGATAGTCTCAAGTAAACAGCACAAACCTTTATTTTTATAAGTTCAGTCATTTTCACAACATAGACAGTTGATTTGGTAAATTTCACCACTGGACACTTTAACACAAAACCCCTTATTGTAAGTACATTTACTACTGCATATTAGTGTTTTTTTCCTTGTACATTACACTCTAATTAACAGAAAAGAAAAAAAATCACAATGGAAAGCATGACTAAAAACAATTCTAGATAAAATGTAGGAAATGGAGAACAAACTCATATAACGATGATAAACTGATCTGAACGCGGAGCGACTACTTTATATGGTGAGCTGTGATGTTAATAAAGATTTAGTCATATCTTCTCACTTCTAATTTCCAGTGCCATGAAAGAGGCTCACTAAAGGTCCTCTAGATCTATTGTATCATCTGCTCATTAGTCATTAGGAGAGGGACCCACCTACAATCAATTTGTACTGGGCCCCATGGATTTTAGCAGTGCCTCTGCAGATATCTACATTAAACTTTTTTTCCCCCAACATGATTTGAGGTTTTAAAGAATCAACAGCATTTGCCACAAATACAGTCAAGCTTTTGAATTTCAGCAAACCAGCTCCACGGTAGATCCGCCTGCTTTGGTTTACAACAAGTACGTTCCAACTAGGATTTTACCCACTTTATCACATTTCCATCACATCCTACAAAAAAAAAAAAAAAATGGTCTGTTTATGTTAACAGTATGATAAATAATCTGCAACACATGAAAGGTATTTTCTCCAATATTGCTCTGTAATAAAGTGACATTCATTCACAAGCAGGCATACACAACAGCAGGTAAAGAACACCCTTTATATCCTCTTTTTGTATTTGTTTTCTTCTTAATATCACCTAGATTTTTTTAAATCCTAGAATTGATACAACACAGTTCACACATAAAACCAAAGACCCAAATGTATGTACAATAAGTTTTCACTAAAAGGAAGGCAGAATAGCAAAGGAAAGATGCAGGAATAATCAGGGAGGGTCTTACACATGTAAACGTTAATACTCGTCATGGACTTTTCTTTTTTTGCAAACGGATTTTTCATTATAGTTGCAGGTGTGGTATTATACAGAGCCACGTACGATATTTCATAGGACACGCCAGTCTAGAAAGTCTTTTCCAGTCAAATCTCAGACATTTGCTAAATTTCATGAGCGTATACGAGTGTTATTGATAAGATGGTTGAGCTTATGGCTCTGCTGTTATACTGAAATTACAACATGGCTGCAAATCAGACTCTGTTTTTGACAAGAAATATACTTGACTAGACCTAATGAAGCATTTAGAATGGAATCCTACCACTATTTGCCTAAATGGCTTTATTTCCTTCCATGCGAATTTACATCAAGGAATGTTTGTGTATGATATCTGGCTTTCAGTCCCGGGACTGAAATTACATGAGGCAAGGCAGTAAACAAGATACAATGTCACAGATACAAATAAGCAAGGTTGGTGACTCGCACTGCAAAGAATTACCATGAAAACAGCATTTATTGACTTCTACAACTTTCTTTATATTTGACTGAATTGGTCATTTTCAAAAAAAAAAAAAAAAGAATAATAATAATAAAAAAAATAATAAAACATTTTAGATATGTATCTCTAACTTTATAATTTAAATACTGAACTGTATTCATTATGTACACTTTTGGAATAAATATACAGAAATCTCTCCCCATTCCTCTTTTTTTTAAATAATATTTGTTCATAAATAAGGTTATGGAAGAGTACAAGAAAAGAATATGAAGGCATCGAAAACGTAAAAGATTTTGTGTCCTAATAACACACCCCTAAAATTTGAACTTCATTAAGTCTTTAAAACATAACAGGCTTAATCAAGCCAAATCGAATTCGTAAAGGGTGCTATGGCTTTCCTTTTAAAATGTAATGGATTACAGGTTGAATAAAACCATGTCAAAGCTTGAGGTGTTAAAGTGAGACATCAGAGAGGAGAGGGTGTGGCCAGAGGAGGCAGGAAGGGGAACTGAAGATTTTATGTTTCTTGATCTTTTTAAATACCTAAGCTCTGTGTGTGTGTGTGTGTGTGTTGGTGCAAGGCAGTGCAGAAAGAGCAGTGGGGTTTTCAGCAGGCGCAGTCCTGGTGCGGGGCAGCGGGTTGCTCTGTGAGCTGCGGCCCCTGTTTGGCTCCCGTCACTGCAGGATCGGCAGCATCCAGGCTCTCTGACATCTTCTCGCAGATTATGTCTACCAGCCGCTCGAAGGTTTGTTTAACATTAATGTTGTCCTTGGCACTGGCCTCAAAATACTCAAAACCTGAGGATGATAGAAGAAACCAAGTCAAGACTAAGGCTCAATCAAAATTCGGCCCTTGCCCCTACCCCTTCGTTTTGCGCGTTCACGTCTAGGGGTAGGGTGTCCCGATTCTTGTTGAAATCGAGGGGTAGGGCGAAGGGGTAGGGCTACATAGCCCTCGAAACGGAGATTTTTCAGAGGCACACTCCAAACGGAGGGCTACGAGAAAGTTCACAGAATGCGTCGCAAATCCCCGCTGAGATGGCTTCGCAAAGCCTTAAACATTGTAATTTAGCGCCAGATGATTCCACCACACACTTTATTTACTCTTATAATAATACTATACCCAGATAGCACAAGTCTATTTGATGTGATGTTTACATCTGGAAGACGTATTTTTAATACGTTTCCTTAATAGGACGTTTCCTGTCAGATGTCAAATAGACGTTTAGAAGATGTCGGTTTAACATGCATTCTAAATCATTACATCTTAAAGACATCTTCTAAACGTAAATTTGACATCTGACAGGAAACGTCCTATAGACGTATTGCAGATGAGCAAACACTCCTAAAAATACGTCTTCCAGATGTAAACATCAAATCAAATAGACTTGTGCTATCTGGATTAGTGCTGCATGATTAATCGTATCACAATCGTAATCGCGATGTCAAACCTATGCGTTATAAAACGCAAAATCGCACGATTTTATATGAAATAAACAAATTAGGGCTATTAACGCAGCATCTCTTCTTTTTTGTCACCCTTTGATTAGTGTTACATGATCCCACTCTTATTCGTGTAAATGCCTTAACCATTTTGCACGGCAAGAAGTCAAAAGAGGGCGCGCTGCCTGTGAATGTCCTGAATGTGACTTGCAGAAAGACGCGCGCCAGTATGCGCATACACAGGCCGCGTGCCAGAATGCACTTCTCTTTCGAGCTTAAATGAACAAGAACACACACAATTATGCCAAAATGTCGTTTTGTCGAGTATCTTCATAACATAAGAGCAGTCTTATGATGGACGAAAAGAGTTGTGCTTGTGAGAGAATGAGGCGGGTGTGAGATCCGCGCCTCGGCAACGGCTTCTCTTAAAGGGCCAGCGGCGAATAAAGCGTTCTGTCAGTAGAGTTAATCTAAGAACAAAGGGAACAGAGAAAATTAGCCAACTCACTGCTCGACTAAAGAATTTGTGTAGCTTTAATAAAGGTTAGTCTATATATAATTTATAGTTCATGCAGCGCAGACTGTTTGATAACTTTATTCAATTTCTGTATCGTACCAGTTAACTGGTACGATACAGAAATTGAATAAAGTTATCAAACAGTAATAAATGGCATATTTACCTGTGCCCTATGGGCCTATGCGAGGATTGCTTGAAGTTCACTTAATTTGAAACCAGTTATATTTTTTTAAGCCTATAATTATTTTAAAAGTTGATTGCTTTCAATTGTAATGATGGAATCACTGCAATGTTGTATGGCTATAATTAACGTTTAAAATGTGGGGGGTGTCGTTATTTTTATACAGACATCAATGGTTTATTGATCATTATAGGTGTTATCAATCATTTTGTTGTTGTTGCTAGTTGGAGTTGAGAAATACAAATTAATACACAGAATGATCACTAATCTGAGTGTGCATTTTTATTTAGAACCAAGCAATGTGACTCATGAAACCATTTGTTTATTATATCGCAATCGCAATATTGACCTCAATAATCGCAATGTGACATTTTCCCCAAATCGTGCAGCCCTAATCTGGATAGTCATTTAAATTAAGAAATGACATAATAAATTAGCTTTCCGATCAGAAAAGACATACATTTCGAGGAAGGAATGTTACAATCATCAAGTTAAGAGCAGCTGCGCTGATTGTCAGTCGTTGTCTGTAAAAACTCCGTAACGGCAGAGCCATCACCGACGAATGATGACGTATGACGTAGGGGAACGTTTCAATCCCTTGGCCCTTGTAACTCTGTTTTAAGGGCCAAGGGGTACATTTGAAAACAAGGAGTAAGCCCAAGGGGTAAATTGGGATTGAGCCTAAGGCCCTGTTCTAAAACCCAGTGAGCTGCCACTGACACAATTTTAATTTAAGCGCCATATTCAGCAGTTGTCAGTTGAAAGTCGATGTTTACAAGTTTTACAACATTGAGATGAGGAATCACGATGGTATCTTTGTAGAGCCGGTTTTGGAACAAAAGCCATGTCTATTGTAATTCGTTCTGTTGAAGCTCCAGAAACTTCCAGAAATAATAAAAAAGTGGACTATGTGTGCTTGTTAGAGTATTGCATCTTTAGCTTAGCGACATGCTAACGCTAAACTCTACTGAAATCAATTGTGATTTGTATGACGCACAAAGGTTTTTTTTAGTTAGCATGCTGCTTTAGATAGTAGCTCCCTAAGTAGACAGCTTACTAGGTTTTGGAACCCAACCCAATACAGCTAATACAAATATCAAGCCATGAAAAAATAGATAATACGTAGCACCTCACTTGTCGCATCGGGTCAAAATTGCATTGATTAGAGAAAATAAAAAAAGTCACATTTTATTTTTACATTAGAACATAATGTAAGATACAATGAATAAAACAAAATGAGGAAACAGAAAAAAAGTATAAATTATAGTGCCAGTTATCATAAACAACATTTATTATCCACAAGTTTCCGAGGGGCGCTCCTGTAAAAAATAAAGTGGGTGAAACTTCCGGTGAGGCGGCAAAAGTAGCATTCCAATGGTATTTTGTGTGTTAGTTAGCGAAGAGGCTAGCTGTTTTTCGGAGAATTATTTTACTATTTAAAGACGCAAATCTTTATGAGAGATGTCGTTACGGAGCTCAGGGACAACATGTGCTGTTCGCGGTTGTATGTATAACCGGACTAAACTAATTCAGTGGCTTAAACGTGATTGTTTTGAACATAAGCTGAAAACGAAATCAGAGTGATCCTGCCAACGACGGTAGTTTCCATCACCTCCCAAAAGACGACGAATCTTCCTGTGTACATTTGTTTAAATTCTTAATATTCTATAAACTCTCTCAGCATGTGATTGGCTGTTCGCTACTGATGTTGCACCTAAACTCAGGATCAAAGCCTGTGTTGACAGAATACCAAATGTGCCAGTTAATGTATTCAAGTAGCACATTCATTTATAATTTTGAATAAAGTCCAAAGCAAAATGACTAAGTGTGTAGTTTTTATTTTAATTGTTTGTTAGCTCGCACAACTGTCTGTCACCATGCCTTGATGAGTATTGATTATTAATAATGTTATTAAAATACTCCC